>NQII01000403.1:705802-812290 GCA_002778355.1 Clitarchus hookeri | reverse complement strand
AACAGAAAGTAATAAACCTAGCCCCCGCGGGACCAGCCCCCCTCCCCCTTTCCAGACATTAGTCCGCACATCCGTCGCTTCATCCTCTCCTCCCTCCAACCCCCCTCTCTTACTTCGCGTTCTCTCGCAGTCGTGGAGGGGTAGCGCTCACGCCTCCCTCTGGACGACAACCGAAGTTACTAGTCCTTTAAGTTCCCAGATTGTTCACGTGTTAGTAGCGGCCTGCCAACACCTGCTGACAGACTGGCGCAATTAGTACGCGCGTTGGGAAAATATCTATACATTGAAATGACGTTGCTATTCCCACAATACATATCAATACATATCGTCGATATAATTCAATGATGTTTTATTGAAATCGGTATATTTTTCCAGGTATCAGATATAAATATTTTTGAAATGTCTTTATTATTAAGCTTTGCTTTGAAAACAAAAATTAAATTATAAAATTACTATATTTACTTTGGCAACATGCCCCAAAATAACCACCAGCTTTCTGCAATGCCTCATGCCCTCAATATGTTAATATTCCCACAGGCTGTTCACGGTAAAATTAGCACTTTTGAGGCCATAGTTACTTTTTGTTAATTTATATTTTATGCTGTACCCACTTTTCTAAAAAAGATATTGCCATATAAGCAATAAACACAGTGTGTTTATTTCACCGATATCAGAAGTAAACGTCTAAGGCTAAAATAAAACGTATTTATTGACTATTATTCCCAATGAGAAGGCTATCAAAAGTGCTCACTTAACCGAGAATATCCTACAGAAATTTTACATTTCTCAAGTTCTTTAATACATAAAACATAGAATTCTGATGTACCGAAAAATCTATATTTTTCTTCCGATATATCGTTTTGTAAAACAATAATTTTATTAATTACATATATGAATAATATCTATATTTTTTCCCCGCTATCAACTCTCCTAGCAACTAGTATGATATAGGCTTATCACGGTTATTGAGCACTTTTTAAATCAACATTCGGATGACCGCAGATTTGTCAAAGAGTTCAGTAGCTAAAGTTCACTCGTAACTTAAGTGTTAATTGCATACATAATTAGTGTGCCCACTCACTCCTTCCAACCCTCGCTCACTCTTACAGCTCCCAGTCTTTCATCTTCCATACATCTTCAAACATTTTCTTGCCCAACACAAGAGAAAAATTAACATAAAATTACTTTATAAAATAAATGTTTAAGACTCAACCTACAGCCTCCAAACCAACAGATAGACTGTAGAAATAAGTTAACACTATAGCAAAAAATACTAATAATTTGAAAAAAAAAAAAGATTGTTTGACTTGGAGATGATACGTACACAAGAAAGAGATGAAACTGACTGACCCTCACCCAACATACAGAAGAAGCATTCTACAGAACTCCACCACCTACAGATTGGTGTCAAATTTACTTTTTTCCCTCGTTTTCTGGGAGCCAAGCTCCGCTGACCATACAAGTGTGACCCCATCGAACTACTACGTGGTTCCATTAGAAATATCCTCATAGACCCAGCTACATGTGACTGGCATGCATAGACTCTTAAAAGTGATTACTCAATGTAAGGACTCGACAATTAAGCGGAATACTAATTGTCCATTAAGCTAGAATACTGAAAACTGTACAAATTTGACCCCCATTCAATAGCTGCCGCTTTGGTTTGAAACAATTTGAGCTTTCAAATCAACCACAAGGAAACTACACCCTCCATTTGTACCTGTATAGGGACCGCAGTGGCTGAGCGGTTAGACTACCTCGCCTTCCACTAAGGCCAACCGGGTTTAATCCCCGGTCGAGTCACCGGATGTTCACATGTGGGAATCGTGCTGGACGATGCCGCTGGTCAGCGGGTTTTCTCGGGGATCTCCCGTTTACACCGCCCTTTCATTCCGGCGCCGCTCCATACAATCACCCTCATCGGCTCAAGACTTCGCTTATAAGGGTCGCCCAAATCTCTTCACATCACCTCTACATGTCTAACGTAAACTAAAAGTCCTCTATGATTACACGTATAAGACGGTCTAGACATCGATGTGAAAGAAACTTGCTTGATTGCGATGTCTAAAAAACTAGAATCCCTTTTGACACGGAGCTTTAAAGACCTCGTTGACTACAGCATGTGGAAAGTATACATTAACAAATTTATTTGTATGGCCTTTCTCATCGCATTCTCAAAGCTGATAGGTCTGATCCATCCTTCGCATGTGACTGGCTACTACTTCACACAGCTGAAGAAGTTACACACAACATGAACTACGTAAAATCCGGCAACAAAGTAGGCCTAGGATGAAGCCAGTTGTCCTTGTGCACACAGTTTAATTCGTACTGTACTGGAATATTAACTTGAAATTCTTCATCAGCGCAACGAGACACGTCAAAATGTTATTGTGTTTGAAATTTTCGTTAAGTGACAGGAATTTTACTAAATTTAGATAAGATTTAAAGAAATGCGTTTCGTAATGACGACAAACGGAAGTGATCTCCGTACGTGAACTTATCCATATTTACTGCTGCTTCGGGTGTTAGGTACCAAAAAATTTCAGGCTGTACGAAGCATTCTCCGNTTGAAATTTTCGTTAAGTGACAGGAATTTTACTAAATTTAGATAAGATTTAAAGAAATGCGTTTCGTAATGACGACATACGTAAGTGATCTCCGTACGTGAACTTATCCATATTTACTGCTGCTTCGGGTGTTAGGTACCAAAAAATTTCAGGCTGTACGAAGCATTCTCCATCAGTGTAACCCGAAGTGAACTGTGACAAGTTTGAGGTTTTCCAAATATACATCTTTAACAGTCTGCAACACCTCACACACTTCAACAATATGAAATATAGTACCCGTCATTTTACAGTACATAGTAATTTGTTAGTGTTTTTCATTTATAATTATGATAAATGATAGGAAATAGTGTGTCATTTATAATATTTTGTCCGTTATTAATACAGCTTAAGAAACAATATTAAAAAAAAAAACTAGAAGGCACACTGCAATACCCACAAATGCTATTTCCGTAATGCAACTGTAAAAATTTCAAAAACAAGAAAAAATTACATTTTACATACAATATTTAAGATTTAAGGAATGTGTCGTGAAGTTCAGGAGAAGTTCGCTACTTAGAGAATGCCAATGATTTCCTGTAGTTAAAATGAACTTCATCGTAACNATTATGATAAATGATAGGAAATAGTGTGTCATTTATAATATTTTGTCCGTTATTAATACAGCTTAAGAAACAATATTTAAAAAAAAACTAGAAGGCACACTGCAATACCCACAAATGCTATTTCGGTAATGCAACTGTAAAAATTTCAAAAACAAGTAAAAATAACATTTTACATACAATATTTAAGATTTAAGGAATGTGTCGTGGAGTTCAGGAGATGTTCGCTACTTAGAGAATGCCAGTGATTTCCTGTAGTTAAAATGAACTTCATCGTAAAAGTTTACCGGACAAAGAACACAAACTTGAATACCTTGAATTCCATCGCAGCATTCAGCAGGATTCGTTCACTAATATTCCGAGGCAAGAGGAAGCACCGTCTCTCTCTCTCGCTCTCTCTCTCCCTGAAGAGTTATTCTACTGTATAGAAAGTTCGATATTCAAGTACACTACGTTATACAAACGTCCGTTAGCAAATTAAAGTGAATGAAGGAAAACATTTCGAATAAAGGCCGCACCACTTTAAAAAAATGTAAATAGGGTTATATTTTACACCAAATTACCGATATTCTACCAAAAATGCCTTGAACTNTTCCTGTAGTTAAAATGAACTTCATCGTAAAAGTTTACCGGACAAAGAACACAAACTTGAATACCTTGAATTCCATCGCAGCATTCAGCAGGATTCGTTCACTAATATTCCGAGGCAAGAGGAAGCACCGTCTCTCTCTCTCGCTCTCTCTCTCCCTGAAGAGTTATTCTACTGTATAGAAAGTTCGATATTCAAGTACACTACGTTATACAAACGTCCGTTAGCAAATTAAAGTTAATGAAGGAAAACATTTCGAATAAAGGCGGTACCACTTTAAAAAATGTAAATAGGGTTGTCTTTTACACCAAATTACCGATATTCTACCAAAAATGCCTTTAACACTTGTTTTTTGTGTATATCTACCAAAAATGTATAATTCACGAATTTCAAATCACTGACACGTAGCCTACAAGAATATTTAATTTTATTTGTTATTATATTATGGTACAACTTGGTACGAAATGTCCCCCGGGTATGTTTTACTTAATAAATAAAAAAAGGACTGACGAAAAACAAAAAAAAAAATGTACTTGTGAAATCGTTGAATCTGTTGGTATTCTGGTTATAGGTTATTCACGGTAATGTGAGCACTTTTCGAATCACACTTACATCGAATAACAGTCAATAAATATATTTCATTGTAGCCTTAGACGTTAACTTTCTAGTCTGGTGAAATATATACACTACGTTTATTACTTACATGGCAATTTTTATTTTAAAGCGTGGCGGAAGGATAACACATGGCTGATAAGAAACAAGTAAGTAGGGCCTCAAAAGTGGTCACTTTACCGTGATAAGCTTGTATAACTATGCATTGATATTGCAGTATAGCGAATTTCTGTATTACGCTAAGTGGTATTTTCATGTCATCTCCTGAAAACACAGATATGTTCATGGCGCATGTTTCCTAAACTTAATATCTTCGAACTACGGAAAAGGTTCCATTATACAGGACAATGATTGGATTGGATTGGAAAGGGCTTATTAACGTCCCCCGATGTTATGCTTGAAGGCTTCAGGGGACGGCTTACAAACTAACGTATGACCCAAATTAAACTAACACCCATGTTTTACCTGGCATTCAAACCCAGAACCTCCCGCACCCCAGACCGACGGCGCACTAACCAAATGCGCCACGGAAGGTTGTCTAAAGGATAAAGAAAGCACCGGTCCTTTGAGTTCAATGTGAGCGTTAAAATTCGAAAAAGAGAGAACCCCTCAATATTGAATTCTTTTCGACATTTCAAAATACAAAAAAAAAAAAGGAATGTTAATAATTTTAACACTGTAGATATAAAATAAATAACTGTATTAAATATATTTTATTTATTTGTGTACAGCGAATAATTAAATATTTTTAATATAGTTTTAATGTAAAAGAAAAATATAAGAGTAAAAACGGCATTTGCTTGAGTAATAATAACATTTAGAACGTTTTAATATTTCTTACCTTAAAATTTTTTTTCTCTTTTTTCTGATATACAGTACATTTAAAGCACGTAAACTGACTTAAAAAACTACAAGAAAAACGTTTTATAAAAGTGCTGTTAAACATAACAACTTGCAGAATTTAATACACTGAGGCTGTAATAGAAAAAATATTAATGTACATGTAATTAAACATTATTTATAATTCTGGTGAATCACTAGACGACTGTTTATAAAACATAACTCATGATAACTGTGAAGGATGGGAAATAGAACACAGGATGTCTTCTCCAACACGAGGAACGGAAGGCAATCATTGGAAAGAGGGTTAGGGATGTACTGTGCCAGTCAGTTTAGTGAATGCAGGGGATGTTGGAGAAGAACTAGCCAACAGGGGTTGTGGTTATTCACACTTCACATTCTGTAAGGGGTTGCAACTCAACCGTAAGTATTCTCATCAACAGCCTTTTGAGAGGGTCGTGAGGCAGCTAGTGAGGCATCAACAGTCCGTTTAGAGGGTCATACGACAGCTAGTAATGAATGAGCAAAGGAAGGGGTGACAGCTAGTTATATGTAAGTCTTCAACTATTGAAAATATCCTGAAGAAGGCGCAGGAAGTAAATACAGGTGATTATGTTGGAGAATAAATATATATACACTTCTGTGAATCAGATGTGATAATAGGATCCATGACTCTCCTACGTACGCATAGGAAGCGAAGAGGAGAATCTGGAAATGGGTTAGTGGTCTGACAGGAATGAGTAATCAGGCGCTTCTGAATCAACGTGACTACCCAACCCATGTAATTGAGCGCACATATATTATATTAATTATATTACCGAATTAAACATTTTGGTGATATNCGACTACCCAACCCATGTAATTGAGCGCACATATATTATATTAATTATATTACCGAATTAAACATTTTGGTGATATATGTGTATTTATCGTTTGCCAGTCATTTACTTTATTCTGACTTATCTACGCATGTAAGAGGATGTCTGTGGTTGATAGGTCGAAGCTACATAACAAGGGCAGATTGGAGTCAGATATTTTTTCCAATTATGCAAGTTAGTTCAGCTGAGAGTGATGCCTCTTTTCTGTAAATCTTGAGACAATCATGTGCTGTCTGTGCATGCGAATTGGGTGCAAATAAAATGAAACGGTCGTGATGTCCAAGCTAATGTAACTAGGCACAGGTTTCCATATCCTACTTCACGTGCAGACAGAGATGTTAGCTTCGTGTTTCTTTTACAGTCCGTGGTCTAGCACCGGTCCGCAACCAGGAAGGTTCAGATTCGATTCCTGGCGTGGCCAAGTCCAGTTTTTTCATGTGTGGAATGTGGTGGACGTTACTGTTGGCAGGTGGGTTTTCTCGCAGTGCTCAAGTTTCCTCCGAAATTTCATTCATCTGCAGACTCGCACCGAACAGTTATTACGAATAGCTGTGAAATAGCCGGTTATGCCGCGAACTCGAGTCGTACACGCCAGCAAAATGGCATCGCTGGACAGCAAAACGCTGCAACGCCGTTAGCCAATCAGCGCCTTGTAACACACTCGCCAGCTGGCAGCTCAGCCAANCTGGACAGCAAAACGCTGCAACGCCGTTAGCCAATCAGCGCCTTGTAACACACTCGCCAGCTGGCAGCTCAGCCAATAGGGTACCTTTTGCAGTATGCAGTAGCCAATTAGACGCAAGGCCCGCACTCAGAGCCTCGCGCAGCCACTCACAGCCCGAGTTAACCTACATCAAAGGAACCGCCATGCTATTTCGCCTCTGTGTACTTATCTACTCCGTGCTTGAGCTGTATNATCAAAGGAACCGCCATGCTATTTCGCCTCTGTGTACTTATCTACTCCGTGCTTGAGCTGTATGTGTATAGTCAATTCGCGGTATCTCCACGCTTTTTGAATCAAACTTTTGAAAATTCACCCCATGTATGACGTATTTTGTTGTTTCCATAATATATCTTGTATCATGGGCGTTTCACACTTCTGTCAACCTAAAAGTAATTTTATTTTGTTCGATGGAAATTTTCCTTAGGTTTCACGAATAATTTATAATATTTCATTTATAACTACAACGAATAAAACAAGAAGGGAAATATGGGTGTGTTGGTAACACATAGTAAGAAACCGTTCTCATGCAAAATGTTACTAAACCGTGTGCGCACAGAATCGGTGCGCTGTTCCTTTGGTATAATAGTCTAGACCTGGTTTGTGTAAGGCGGAGGAATGCTGTTAAAGTATAATTATAGCAGCGCTTCAAAAAAGAAGTTGGAAGTATCCGAGAATGGACAACACATCCAGTTATGGTTTACTATTGATACGCGCCGACTGCCTCACGAGGCGCGGGCACTATGTCCGGACTAGGCCCTTGGGGGGAGGGGGGACATCTCAAACCAACCCTCCCTTCCCCCATGCAGATTCGCTCGCGGTCCCGTCGCCCGGCCCGGGAAATGATTGACAGCTGACCTGGCTGGATCACAGCCCCTCCACCCCCTGCTGGAGAAACCGACGACTTGGGAGGAGCAACGTGGCATTTGGAGAAATCTCTGGGCTATCGCGGACGACACTATGAATACCGCCGCAGATGGAGGGTCGGCAGTCTTTGGTAGAAGCCATCTGGCTCAGTTCGGTAACAGAGTGCAGTCTGGCGCGGCGAGGGACATCGGTGAAGAGGACGAACGACGAAGGAAGATTGCGAAGTGCCGGCGGACGCAGTGTTTGTTGTGTGAACAGGCGACAGGGCGTGAAACCCGACGAGTGAAGGCTACTGTTCATGAGGGCTTTCTGAGAAATATAGAACATTGCGGACTTGTGGGAACTGGACTGAACTGCAGTGGGACTGAATAAACATGAGATACAGATTTTATTATAAATATTGAAACTGTCAAATATGGAGATAAAATTTATATAGTAATCCAATTGGTTATGGATACACAAATCATTTGAAATGATTTTAATTATTTAATTACATTAATTTCTTTGACATAACTGTAAATTAAATTGATTGAGTTCATTTATTGTTACAGCAAGATAAAGCCATTTATTGTAAAATACTGAGTCGAGATAATTATCTTTGTAGTTACTGCATTNAGATAATTCTCTTTGTAGTTACTGCATATCAAATAAGGAAGTTGCAATTAAACATTTTTATCTAATTAAGCTCTCCAGCCCTTAACGAACCCGGTTTAGCTCACTGACTTTGTGAGAAATTATAACAGTGATGTCAGAAGTGGGATGTAAGATTTCAGTTAAAGAAAAAATCTCAGTGAAACATGACACGTTATTTTGTTAAAATAAGCATTTTTGAGGACTCTGCCTACCAATTATGCAGCCATGGAGTTTAAATGAGGAATCCATGTTAAAGAAATTCCTTCTCATGCTGGGTTTGCGATCAACTTAACAGAAATATTAAGCCGCGCGCCTGACTGAAGTATATCAATACGAAGTAGCCAATCCGAACACAGTAGCAGCTGTTGTTGGCGTAAAATTATATTTACATGTTGCGTTTAGGTTATGTCGTGCTATGAAAACGTATTCAATAAATTATTTAATTGGGAAACAGTATCAGTATGTATTAAAAAAACGGTTCCTCGTCATGTTTTAGTTCTTGGAAGAGGTTATTAAACTCACGTATATTTAATCCTTTTTGTCCAATGTTTTTGGCGTAACTGCCCAACACTGCAGTCGTTTTACCGTTTTTGTAAGATAATGCGATTTTTTTAAAATGATTACACAATGTTATTACACAATAACCATGGAGGCCACGGTGGTGTAGTGGTTAGACTACTCGCTTCCCACCTAGGCGAATCGGGATCGATTCATGGCGAGGTTGCTCCCGGATTCTTGTATGTGGGGATCGTGTCACACGACGCCACTGATTGGCCTGTTTTCTCGGGGATCTCCTGTTTCCCCCTGACTTGTATTCCAGCGTTGCTCCATGCTCACCTTACTTCACACTAGTCGGCTCTAAATACCACCATTAAGAACAGCTCAAATCTGTTCACTCACTCACTCACTCACACAATTACCACAAATAATGCAGTACACTATAAATTATTTTCACCCATATCCTATTTTCGTGGCTATATCCGGGTGGCCTTTTTCCCTTCAATTCTGACTGCCCAAACTTCAAGTTGCTAAATCAATCGTAAACTGCTACCATGTACTTATCGGGTATTAAGTATAGGTTGTTCACAACAAACTGAGCGTTTTTGAAAGCTCTGCTTAGGATCTACTTCTCTGATTATGTCGTATACATCTACCATTTATAACTTTAACATGTCCATGGGCCTGATCACTTTATTCTTGCGATGGTGACGGTAAAGTGTTATTTCATCAGAAAAGTAAATTTCTTATAAATTTGATCATTTTGTACAGTTAAAAAAATTAAAAAACATTAAGAAAGTGAAATTATTTCAGTTTCCACAAATGTTTACCTAAAACTTTTTATTCATAGTTAATAAATAAAACTACTTTTCCTATGTCGGCGTTGACAACTTTGTTGGGCTCATGCCAGACATCGTGCCCGTTAAAATATATGCAGGTAGGGGCAGTGACATTTTTTAAGATTTATTTCAGAAGTGTTTACTTTACCATGAACAGCCTTTACAAGTCCTATTGTCTATCAATGGCTACTTCCAACTTTTCTAAAGCCCTGCCAAAGTTCTACTTCCAGGATATTCCTCCACCTCAAGCAAACAAAGCTTAATGAGGTACAAGGAATAACATCATAGGGACGACGTACATTATTCGTGCGCACTCAGTGTAATACTATTTCACATAACGTCAAAACTCGATTTCTTCCCACTTTTTGAAACAAACATTTGAAAAATCACCCCTTGTTTGGTTCTTTCCAAAATATGCTATACATCGCAAGCGTTATATGTATATTTGCGTTGATACAAAACTACCATATCTTTTTTTCAATATAATTTTTTAAATTTTACTTCCAAATATTAATATTCAAAATATAATTAACACGAGCAAAGAAAGTGACAGAATAAGTTCGTTGGTAGCACCTAGTAAGAAATAGTTCATTATCTCACTGGGTGCGCACGTATGCGGTGCGTTGTCCCTTTCGTATAATTTCCTAGACTTGGTTAAGCTTTGTTTGCACGAGGTGGAGTAATATCCTGGAAGTAGAACTTTCAGGGTTTCAGAAAAGTTGGAAGTAACCGTGAATAGACTGTACGAACTATTTTTTTTCTAGGCATTACCAACGCACCTATTTTTTCCCGGTTTTTATTCATATTAATAATTAATGAAATATAATTAATTGGCACAATATAAGTTAAAATCCATTTAATAAAAAACTAGGCACGTTTGTGTTAACAGAAGTGTAGAACGTTTGTGGTGCATTATATATTCAGGAAACAACCAAGCACGTGGTGATTTTTCAAAGGTTTGATTCAAAAAGTAGGAAGAAGCTGCTAATAGACGTATAGCAGCGGGACAGTCGCNCTTGCGCATACGACTCCCGCAGGACCTCCCTGGGCTCGCCCGCCCCGCCTTCCAAGACGGTCCGTCATCGCGCCTCTACACCCACCTGCGTCTTTACACCCCGTCCTGAAAACACGCGCCCTTGCCTTCCTGCCGCACTACCCGACATACAAACATCCTTTACTCTAGTGACGTGTGGCGAGGTGCAGCAAGGTTAGCTGGTGCTTGCTCATCGCTGTACAAACTCACCGCACGCAGCAGGAAGCAGTAACCCGGGTGGGGCCGGGGGAAACTGAATGTACTGCGGCCACTCACGAGAGAGTTGCGAGGCAGCAATCTCACACGCGCTGTGACGTCATAATGCACTACTACGTTTAAGTGGCTGATGTGTGCACTAGCAAACGATTAGGTACAGAACATAACAAAACACAGCTCGCCCTTGCAATAGTTCAACACGCGCTGCTGCTTCACCCCTTCCCTTCGTCCCTATCGCGACTGGAATGTTATGCCACAAGTTGTCAACTATCCCCACCTGGAGATACCGGGAAATGAACATTTCATCCCTTAAACGACAAAAAGAAAATAGGTCTTACTCAACGTCGAACACACAATGCCGCACATCAAAAAATGATGTACCACACAGTCGTCCAGCCTTCACGAAACGGAAACAAATTTCTTATTGAGAAGTTTTAATATTTTTTGCTTTGGAAAAATGTCACTTCATTTGTGATAACGTGTATGTTCGTAGCCAAGAAATTTCAAGTAAGAATTTTAAATGTCTCAAGGTCACACCTGGTCGGAAGGTAACTTTGCGATGGAGATAGAAGATGGCATAAACAATCTTCGCGCGTGTTGTGTTACCTCAGAATTTTAAGCGGTGACTATAGGGTTTTAATACAGCAATCTTTTTAGAAAGATACAGTACCGTCGCTGTAGTTTAAAAAACTGCTTTATAGAGGAATAAGTAACTACCGTAAACAAAGAGATATTTACAGCAATTTTTGATGACTTTGACAATTTTCAATTACCACGTTCACGTTTCAACAACCAAATTAATAAATTGGCAACACAATATCGGCTGTCATTTCCGTCCCGAAATAAAATATTTACTCTTAAATATTCCATAGATTTTTTAAGATAAGAATAGACTTAATTGCTGACAATGATATCCGTTTGGTAACTAGGGAAGTCTGTTAATTAACACAAGTTACGAATGAATCTCCCAATAATCTGATGAGGCAAGTACACATAAATTAAACCTAGTGGCAATCCCATTAATAAAGGCGCACTTATTACCTGACAGTCGCCGCTGATACACAAAAATTGAGGTACACGCACTTTCGCATTCTCTGATTAGCCCTAATATATTCGCTCTCGTATTAAAATACTGACGTAGCTGTTTTTTTACTCNTTTTACTCTTCAACAGAGTCGTAATTTTGTCTAAAAATATTATTTACTGTTAGCTTATCTTTTCAATAATTTTTAATAGTCTGAACGTTGTTTAGAACAAGTATACTAATATTTTATAACACGTATATATGGAAACAATAAGCCAACATTAGTTGGAAACACATGGTTTTGAAAGTTACCGGGTCAAAGAGACAGTTTGATGTTGGTATTCGTAAGTCGGCTACTGCAGATATAGCATGCTCAATCTACCATGTAATCCCTCAATGATATTACTCTGAACTGTGTAGGCGACGATTTTCCCGCATGTCCCGATGTGCNACACGCACTTTCGCATTCTCTGATTAGCCCTAATATATTCGCTCTCGTATTAAAATACTGACGTAGCTGTTTTTTTACTCTTCAACAAAGTCGTAATTTTGTCTAAAAATATTATTTACTGTTAGCTTATCTTTTCAATAATTTTTAATAGTCTGAACGTTGTTTATAACAAGTATACTAACATTTTATAACACGTATATATGGAAACAATAAGCCAACATTAGTTGGAAACACGTGGTTCTGAAAGTTACCGGGTCAAAGAGACAGTTTGATGTGGGTATTCGTAAGTCGGCTACTGCAGATATAGCATGCCTAATCTACCATGTAATCCCTCAATGATATTACTCTGAACTGTGTAGGCGACGATTTTCCCGCATGTCCCGATGTGCCTTCTAAATGAAATGTATACTTTAGTTAGGGTTTACCTCATTTCGTTCGTTACTAAAGAGTAATTTTACTCCAACGTCATACTTTTTTCCGGGAATTATTTCAATTTACGACGCAAAAGAATATGATGTACTAAAAATTACGAAATTAATTTTAACTCTTGAATGCCCTCGTCACTTCGAAGACTATGTCCGAGTGTTAACTTGGGCTACAAAAGAAAATGTAATGTCAGTGGCACTGAAAACAAAATTCGCACGGATGTAGTTTCATTGTTTCGCTAATACTTGCCAGGATCTTAAAATAAACATTACAGTGCTTTAACACTAGCAATAGTGAATGTTATTCATTCTTACGGTAACTGAAATAAACAATATGGATTGCGTAATTCGTTACATATGAAAGAATAATTTATTAGGGAGGACATTCAACTCTGCTCTCTATTGGCTGACAGCCAGCCAGTAATAAATCTTATTCAGTGGAGTAACCGTGCCAAGTATAGTCTGAACCATTAAGACGGTGGTAAGTGGGAAAGAAGAGTCCAACAGAAATGGCGTTGCTATAATTGTGTATACAGAGTGAATCACCTAAAACTTGCACCGCAAATATGTCGGAAATGAAAAGTGCTATTGACGTACTGGTTTCGTAGAATTGAAGTTGTGAAGTTCTGACAAGGACTCCCAACTGCATGATAGACACATATCTTAATACTCATTATAATGTGTACTTCTTTAAAACAGGTANGTGACAAGGACTCCCAACTGCATGATAGACACATATCTTAATACTCATTATAATGTGTACTTCTTTAAAACAGGTACATTTTTTTCAAATGGAACAATGTCTATTAACATCAAGAAAATGAAACTGTTAGACGACATTAGAATATCAATGGTGTTTATTTGCAGGATTCTAATGCAAGTAGTTTACGTGCTATCGTAATATAACGATTTTAAATAGGGACATTTGTCTGCTCCCTTTAACTGCCTAGTTACTAGACTACGACGTTCATATGTGAGTTAAAATTCTGTTTCCTTCACATTTATTGCACTGATATCTTGTCGGTACTTTGTGACAGTTCATACTACCTAAACGTATGACAGTAGATACATGTAGTAGGTTTGGGCACAAGGGATGGGGGCTGCGTCTCCGGCCGTCATCTTGTTTCCGTCCGCCATATTGTTTACGGTCACTATTTTATCCGTTCAACATATAGTATCCACCATCTTTTTTCCTAGTGTTATCTTGTTTTTTTAATTATTTACCACCGTTCGACCACCATCATCTTGAATGTCGTCAGCTGTAGTTCTCTCGCTGTCCACAAGCATGCACTACTGATGCCTGCAACGTTGTTTATTGCTGCTAGAGTATGCCACCATCGTTCACCACATTATTTCGACTTGTTTTTCATTCGAATTCCGCCTGCTAGGGGTTATGGTTATGGTTATGAAGTTGGACACTAGGGGCGCTGCTGTATCTTCAACGCTAGTATGGCGGACACCCTAGCCGACTGAGCTATTANTATGAAGTTGGACACTAGGGGCGCTGCTGTATCTTCAACGCTAGTATGGCGGACACCCTAGCCGACTGAGCTATTAGAGCTGGTGTTGGAGCAAGTGGTTTAAAAGTTATAAAATGAGTGTGCAGGGAGGACGAATAAATATTATGTTGTAATTATTCTATATTAAGAATGCTTGGTAAAAGTTTTATGTAAGTTTTTTTACTATTCGAGACTTACGTTATATAGATCAGCAATACTTTTTTTTTCTTCGTATATTTTTAATTATATTTAGTATTTTTCCATTTTAAATATATTTGTATTGTCATAAGAAAAAATTATTACAGTATTTTTTCTTTTTAAATATTTATATTTTTTAGCACATTTTTTAATATTNTATGAAGTTGGACACTAGGGGCGCTGCTGTATCTTCAACGCTAGTATGGCGGACACCCTAGCCGACTGAGCTATTAAAGCTTGTGTTGGAGCAAGTGGTTTAAAAGTTATAAAATGAGTGTGCAGGGAGGACGAATAAATATTATGTTGTAATTATTCTATATTAAGAATGCTTGGTAAAAATTTTATGTAAGTTTTTTTACTATTCGAGACTTACGTTATATAGATCAGCAATACTTTTTTTTTCCTCGTATATTTTTAATTATATTTAGTATTTTTCCATTTTAAATATATTTGAATTGTCATAAGAAAAAATTATTACAGTATTTTTTCTTTTTAAATATTTATATTTTTTAGCACATTTTTTAATATTGTATACATTTTTTTAATTTGTTATGTTTTTTTTATTTTAAAAGTATTATGAAAAGTTGTACAATAGAAATAAACGTAATTTTAATAACTTTTTTATAACGATTTTTATTTACATTTTATTTTTTCATTAAAGACATTTCTTTTTCTTGTGCCGGCCATCCATCCTTCGGACTGGAACTGGTATAATTTTTCGGCATTTCCCTCTCACTTTACCACCAACCATGTGAACGGGTCCACGGCTGGGGACGGAGCAATACAATACACTCTTACAGTACTACAGAGATTTAAAACATATATTTCCATTATCTATCTCCTTATGGTATTCGTTTCTTTTCTTTGTTATGAAAACAAAATGTTTAGTAAGTTTTTACACAAATACACTTTACATTACCTTTTTTCTGAACTGATGTAGTACATAACTAACAACAAAAGAAGAGCTAAAATTGTTTAAAAATTTTACATATATTTTATCAATCAAACTCTTTTATTATGTTTTCACATACACATTAAGCAATAATAGATTACATTGACAAAAAAAGTTTTTAAATGCCCTTTTTTATACATTTATGTTGCAACATATTTTTGCATTATTCGTACATAGATACACAAGATAATTTTTAAGCCACAAAGAAAAAATTATAAATTCCATGGTGTTTTTGTTTACACACAACTATACATACCATGTGACTAAAAAAGAAGTGCGAACTATAGATTTAATATAACTACGATGCTCTGTTCGGAACACTGTATCTTTATATTGTTTGTTATTATCCACTGTCCTTCCCCGTCCTCATCCGGTAAGATTGTCTTTACCTCGCAGGGCAGGCTGCGACAAGTTGTGGTCCGCTCGACGAACGGAACCGTGGCCAGCTTTTTCGTCTGGTAGGAGTCTATGCATCTCTCCATTGCATTCTTCACTGAAGCGAAGCACTGTTTCCTGCCCTCCTTGTCGTATTTCGCGATCCCTCTGCGGGATGTCTTCTTTAGTGATGATTGTTTCAAACTCGTTCAGCTCCAACACTACAACGGTGTAGGGTTACGTCCAGTCTCATGTCGTACACTGTACAGGTTTCACCATTGCAATGGATTCTATCAATGACATGCCTTTGGTTTTTATGATGCTCGGGATGTGCGCAGGCACCAGGGTTTAGAATAGGCGGGCATAATTCACACCATCGCATGCCATTATGTTTTTCACAGCCTCCTCATGCCATGTGTCGCCCAGCCAGTACTCTATTCTCCGGAACCCAGGGATGGCGTTGGGATAACACTTTACCATACCTGACTCGAAGGACCAAGTTTACATCACCTCGTGCACCGANTCCCAGGGATGGCGTTGGGATAACACTTTACCATACCTGACTCGAAGGACCTAGTTTACATCACCTCGTGCACCGAAGATCGTGGTGGCGGGGCGATAGAAGTAGCTTCGTTGGGCGTCAACCAACTGCTGCTGGTGTCAATAGTTGTCCGCGTGGAGCCCTCGTGTGGTGGCAGCCAGTCGTCAAGTGTCGTCGAGGCGAATGTGGTGCTGGTGCTGGGTCGGAGTCCCGATGTGATCAGCTGCATGAGGTCGGTGGTCACTTGGTCTGCAGAACCGTTCATGTTTTCCACAGTGCGTACCTTTCGTCGATGGAGGAGGTGGTGCCGGTGGTGGCTGCTGGTTTGCGACGTAGCGCCTTGCACCAGCTGCGGGAATGAGGTGTGTCCGAAACAGAAGTGGTGCAACCTTCGAAGCACTCCTTGCAGGGCAGGCAGTCGCGAATATCTTCATCTTGCTGCAGGTGGGCTGGAAATATCTTGTACACATACCGAACTTTGTGGTCTGCGTATGACGGCAGGAACTATTTCGGTAGATAGGTCAGTTCGTTATCTTAATCAAGGGCCGCAAGCGACCATAGTCTCCCATACACGACGATCGCCGACATTATTTTCTGCCCACTGGGACAGCACTCAAACATCTGCTGCTTGGGGATGAGAAAATTCCAGACTAGAAATAAACTCTATACTTAAAGGCGAGCCGGTGACGAATACGGCAGCAGCAGGCAGGATACTGGGTCTAGAGGCCTTTGTTACGCAAGTTATAATTGCAATGGAGGGGATAGGTTAAGGCGCCTGATTGGCTCTGACAAACTAGCCAATGGGAAAATAGGTATGGATTGGGAAGGAGGGGAAGGTCAATAGGGGTTTGGGGTGGGAAATGAGTGGGTTGGGATGATGGGTGGTAGGCGAAAAAAAACATGGCGGACAGAATCTAGATGGCAGATTGAAACAAGATGACGGCTGGGAAAAAAAAGGTGAACGTAAATAAGATGGCAGAAGTAGTGTATAGCATAGAAGGTTGTGATGCAGGAGCCAGGAGGCAACTCTGGCTCCCCTGTCTGCCATCTTATTTCTGGCTTCTATCTTGTCCATCATATTGTTTCCGGCCACCATATTGACAGCCATCTTGTTATCATCCGGCATTTTATACAACATGTTGTTTCCGGCTGCCATATTGGCCACCATCTTTTATTTTATTTTATTTAGTGACCTTTTATCGTGCTCTACCATTCCATCCCTATTTCATGCTCTCGCATTCCACTTTAGTCGCCTGTCAAATCCTCGGTCACCTCGAACAGCTATATTGATATCATGATCTATCATTCAACCTTACCTTAGTCGCCCACTCATACTCATTCTTTCATCTTCGCTCCACCCCACCTTCTTGAATTTCGTCTTCTTCAGGAAACCATCTTTGTTGGACTTGTAAAAGTTTCATTTAGTCATCTTCATTCCATCTCGTGTAGGACTTAAGAAGACATTTTTACCTAACATAACATTAAGTAACATATCCTAATCTAACCTTCTTGTAAGAACTAATTTAGTTGCCTCGTGTAGAAGTGCATTTGTTTACCTACATATCGGTTTTAACTAGTTCTCCTTCGTCGGCAGCAGGACATCGAAGAACTCCTCGTCGATGTTAATGTTACATATCGCTTCCTCGTCATTCAGCGAGACATGTCCCTTGTCGTCAAATTTCTTGAGCGAACTGCTACTGGATTTTAACTTATGCTAAGTTCAATTTGTTCCTGACATTTACAGGCCCGCTTCGAACCATCATATTGTTTCGTCTGCCAACGACTACATTTGATTTTAAGTTTCCATTTAGGATTCCATTTGCTCTTAGTCACCGGACAAGCTCACTGTTGGTCACCATATTTGTAGGATTAGAAACTTGCGAAATACTTACATTTTTTTACTTGTACATAGGTCTTTCACCTCATACATTACTTAATTATTATTTTCATTCATGTAGATATTTTCAGTGTACATAGTACTTAACCAACCATACAAAATTTCAAATTTTTTTTTGTACTCATTTAGTCCTTTCGGTATACTCTAATGAAGATGACTTAACATAGTCCAGGGAAAATCGAACCTAACCCAACCTCACATCATCTACCACATTCTAGAAAAATCAAAGCTAACCTACCACAATCCAAATAAAAGATTCATACACAAACCATTATATGCCTACTTGCCTAATGACATACCGACCACCCATACCATCCACTTAAACATAATAAAATCGCAGACTTACAAACCAACCGCACCATTATCTATAACCCAAAAAAAATCAGCCATACCAATACACAATAACACCTACCCAAGGAATAATATATTCCAAATCGACAAATAGCACACAATATTAATATTCTCTGTTAAACTAATTAAACATAACCTACCGAACCCAGAAAATCAAAGATAAAATAATCAACCACAGTCCACATAACAATCAATAACTATTTCCCACATGCCCCCTATCGTTATTTCAGCCTCTTAGGAAAATTTTAAATGTCTAGACATTAAAAGCACACTTAATTCTGACTGCAGCCAATCGTGACTTCGGGTAACATTCGCCTCAAACTTACAAAGGAACTGTCAAAACAAGTAGAATTATAATTGAAATCCTATATAACCCAAGAGAAAGTCAGATACAATAACATCTACCCAAGCAACCACACATTACAGGCCATCACATGCGACAATGATTCCTAATATCTGTCAACCTAACTTAACTGATACCAGACTGCCCAACATTCCAATCGTAACTTCCAACCAAGCTATCATAACATCCATACCATTAAATTAACCACCTCTATAACCTATACAGACTTAGTTCTCCTATACAATACCAACTTACCATACCATCTAATCATTCCAACAAACCATACCAGTCAAGCACTCTAACCCTCTTTCACTCACTCACTAAACATTCCAAGAAACCATTTCACTCTCACTAATTAATCATAACATTAAACCATTCTGATCACACCATAGAATCGACACATTTTTCATACCACCTAACAAACCCAATATGTCATCACGAGGTACCGTATCCAGAAAGTAGCTATGCCTACCATACAATAAAAAAAGTTAATGAACAATACAGTAAGTCAGAAAGTATTTTAAAAATGCCCTTAATAACTCTATCATCGAAACAACATTTAATACTGATAGAACACCGCAACATGTCTACTCATGCAAAAATATTGTTTTATGATTTTCTGCTTTTCAGAAGAAACATCATCAAAATGAATTACATAATCGGGTTAAGATTCACCTGGAGGCACGACTTTGCCATTAAAACTAAATTGAAAAAGCCCTATAACATCTACAGCTCGTAGTGTGTATGCCAGATGTCTATACTTTGGCTGCTCTAAGGATTTAGTGAAAAATTACACAATATCAAAACGAAGACCATTCGGCTCTTCAATTAAGCTTAGCATCGCACATGTATTACCACAATTCGATGGTTCTGCAATATATAATGAATGGTGTTTGGCAGCAGGGGATAATGTAACGATTCGCGAGCCATATTGGTATCTGACATGCCAACTGTTACAAGAAGACGAATGCCTTGCTGTATAATTTGAATACAGTATTCATATATTATTTTATATCTTGCATATAACATGGATGTGGAAGTTAGAGGTGGATATGGCATCAGCACTGTGGTGTCAGCACTGTGGAGTGAGCTCACTGGATGGTCTGAATGCACTCCCCTCCACACCGATTCGATGGTCTATGGGTATTAATGGTTGGAATGTTTGGCTGGATTATTTTAGTTCATGTGGATCGTGTGGTATGTTAGGTCGTATGACATTAAGAATATTTTTCTGGTGCTGGTCGTAGAGTTAATGGTATGGGCAGTATCTACTATGTTATATGGTGTATGTTGGTTGAATGGACGAGGTCTGCTTTAGTTATACTAGGCGATGAGTATATTTCATCTGGTGTCGGTAGAACGAATGGCATGTGTAATAAGTGCATTTTATTTTGGTAAGGTCTGTGCGGACTGAGTGGCTGGGGTATGCTTTAGTATTATTGGGTGGTGTGATGACTGGTATATTTGACTGGTGTCGGCCTGTAGCGCAAATTGAATGAATGTTATGAGCGGTGTGATGGGTGGCATGGTGTATTGGTATGGCTGAAATATTCTTGGGTTATAGAAGATTGCACATTCGTTGTTCTGGTATCAGTCTCTAATGATAGTTTGAAAATAGGGTAGGAATATTTGTGTGACGGGATGATCTGGAATGTAAAGTGGCTTGGTACCTTGGGTTATGGTGGATGCTATGGCTGGTTTGTTATGTGGTATGATTTCCAGTATATCTTTTTGGTGATTGATGGTGAATTTCAAATTGCATAGACTGTGTGCTGATGAGTCCTGTAATGCCAAAGCAAGCTTGGGTTAAAGTGGTTATTGGTTTTGTATGCTATTGATTGTATGTTTTCTTAGTAAAGATGGTGTATTTTGTAATATTATTGTGTGACATGGTGAATAGTAAATATTTCATAGTGTCGATTGGCAAAGCAAATGTAAAGGTTTTTTATTATGTGTTTGTCTCATCAATTAATTTCTTGNTATTATGTGTTTGTCTCATCAATTAATTTCTTGGTACACTTGAATTATGGTGTATTATAGATGGTGAGTAGCGTTGTACGGTTGAAAAATAATGACTGAATCTTTCTTGGTTTAAAGAAGATGGGATGTTGGGTGGCCTCGTATCAGTTGTTTGATAGATGGTAGGAATGATTTGGCATGGGCTGGCCTAGAATGCATGGTTACTTGTTACACTTGAGTTATAGTAAATGGTATGTATGGTGTGTTGGGCAGTATGGATGGTTAGAATGGGTGAATTTTTCTTGTGTTAAAGGAAGTGGTATTGCGGGCAGTTGGTATCAGTAAATCATGGTATCATTAATGTTGGGAAGTCTGGTATCAGTAAAGTTAGGTTGACAGATGGTAGGAATGATTGTCGCATGTGGTAGCCTGTAATGTGTGGTTGCTTGGATATATGTTATGGCATCTTACTTTCTTTTGGGTTGTATTGGATTTCAATTAATATTTTTCTTGCNGTGGTTGCTTGGATATATGTTATGGCATCTTACTTTCTTTTGGGTTGTATTGGATTTCAATTAATATTTTTCTTGCTTAGACAGTTCTGTTGTAAGAGGGAAGTAAATGTTACCTGAAATGACGATTGGTTGCAGTCTAAATGACGCGTGCTTCTAATGTCTAGAAATGTAAAATTTCCTTAGTGGCTGAAATACAGATAGGAGGCATGTGGGAAGTAGTTAATGATTTTCATCTGGACTATGGTAGGTTAGTTTAGGTTAGACATTCTGGGCTTTGGTAGGTTAGGTTATGTTAGTTTGACAGAAGGTAGGGATGTNCGATTGGTTGCAGTCTAAATGACGTGTGCTTCTAATGTCTAGAAATGTAAAATTTCCTTAGTGGCTGAAATACAGATAGGAGGCATGTGGGAAGTAGTTAATGATTTTCATCTGGACTATGGTAGGTTAGTTTAGGTTAGACATTCTGGGCTTTGGTAGGTTAGGTTATGTTAGTTTGACAGAAGGTAGGGATGTTGTGTGATATGGGGTGACCTGGAATGTATAATTTCTTGCATAGGTGTTATGGTGTTTTAGAAGGGGCGAGATGTTAGGGATTATAGAGAATGGTGCGGTATTTTAAGTCCTACAATGGGTATTAAATTTACAAGTCTACATGAAGCAGAATGAAGGCGGCTAAATGAAATATATTCTAAGTCCTACACTGGGTATGAAATTTACGAGTCCTACACAGCGTGGATAGAAAGTAACTAAATGAAAAATTTTCTAAGTCATACAACCTGAAAAATGTTTTAAGTCCAACAAAGATGGCAGGGTGGAGTGAAGTCGACTAAAGAGGAAAGTGAGAGAATGAAAAAAAAAAGGAATTGAATGATAGAGCTAGAAAAAAGGTGACCAAGGAAAATGGAATCCAAGATGGTGGTTCGAAAGAAGTGGAACACAAGCGACAGAATGAGTAATTAGCATGCGACTAAAGTGAAATGCGATNAAATGTTTTAAGTCCAACAAAGATGGCAGGGTGGAGTGAAGTCGACTAAAGAGGAAAGTGAGAGAATGAAAAAAAAAGGAATTGAATGATAGAGCTAGAAAATAGGTGACCAAGGAAAATGGAATCCAAGATGGTGGTTCGAAAGAAGTGGAACACAAGCGACAGAATGAGTAATTAGCATGCGACTAAAGTGAAATGCGATAGCATGAAAAAATAGGGATGGAATGATAAAGTATGATAAAAAAAGGTGACAAAGGAAAAATGGAATCCAAGATGGTCGTTCGAAAGAAGANGAGCATGAAAAAATAGGGATGGAATGATAAAGTATGATAAAAAAAGGTGACAAAGGAAAAATGGAATCCAAGATGGTGGTTCGAAAGAAGAGGAACACAAGCGACAGAATGAGTTATTAGCATGCTACTAAAGTGAAATGTGAGAGCATGAAAAATGGGGATGGTATGATAGAATTTGAAAAGAGGTGACTTAGGAAAATTACATCCAATAAGGTTGGCAATATGTTGGGCGGAAGCAAGATGGTCGGCAATATGGCGGCTGGAAACAAAATTTATGTCGAGATGGTAGATAAAATAGGGCCTGGTTAACAAGATGGCGGTCCGAAAAGTTATGACGGACAAGATGGCGGCCCTAAACGATATGATGGACCAGATGGCGGCTGAAAACAAGATGGCAGACAAAATGGCATCCAAAAGCATGATGGTGGACAGCTGAGCTGGATTGTCTTCCTGAATCCTTTGTAAGATCATACTATGCTACAATACTGGCGGATTCAAGATGGCGGCCGGAGCCGTGGCCCCGCAACCCGCAGCCCTTGTTCTCAAACCTACTATTTCTATCTATTTTGGACGTACTGGATGATGGTATTTACTAATGCTGAAAATGCCGTTATGCTTATGGTGTGTGGTGAATGGAGGAAGAATGATATTCGTTCTTGTAATGTGTACGCTGAACGATATCCCAAGATACGTCAACCGTCTCAAAAATTATTTGCGAACCTCTGCAACCAATTATGGGAAACTGGAAGTGAAACACCCGTAAAACGTAACAGAAACCAGCAAGTGACAGGTGAAGAGGGTGAAATTAATGTTCTAACTGCTGTTGCTCTAAATGCGCACGCAAGTTAGCTCCCATGCAATCGCAATGGGGAGTGGAATTAGTGGCAAGTACTACGCATTCTGCATCGTCATGTTACAGTAGCACCTAAACTACTTGCAGTAGAATCCTGCAACAACACCATTGGCATTCTAATGTCCTCTAGATTTATTTTCATGGTGTGATAAGCCATTCATCCATTTGAAAATATGTAACTGTATTCATGAAATACACATAATAGTAAGTATTAAAATATGTGTCTGTGTTGCTATTATGAGCCCATCTTGCTTTTCCGAAATATTTGCGGTGCAAGTTTTAGATGATTTACCAGGTACAAGTGACACAATTCTAGAATATCATAAATTGCAGTAAATGTGTAGACAGTGCAAAGAGTTAAAGGTTGTTCACGATAAAGTGTGCACTTTTGAAATCAACATTTGAAAAATGACACTGCCCCTGCTTGGATGTATTTTAACGGTCACACAAAATAAAATGCCCCCTGTAAGGTTGGTATTGACGGAGGAAGCGTAGTCCCATGTTTGGACGTTGAATAAAAAGTGTTGGCTAAACAATTGGGAAAACTCGTGTTATTTGTTTCAATTTATGTGTTTTTAATGCGTGTAAGTGCAAGAATTAACAATAATTGTAAAATGTTTACTTTTATAGTAATTTCACAGTTTTTCTTGACCGATATATAAATAATGTGATAAGACTCACGGCAATGTTAATTTTACATATGGCGGAAATATACGGAATGTGCATAAAAGTAGATCTTTAGCAGGGCTTTCAAAAGTGCTCAGTTTACCATGATGGGTGATACTTAAACTAGTAATGAACCAGGTACAGTGCCAATACCTACATACCTCGGAACAGTTCGCCCTAAGCCACTGGCGCGCACGTGAGTGCAGAGACAAAGGAAGAGGAGCAAGGGGAGCGACGTTATAAACGGTTGACAATAGAGAGGCGGTGATAGAAGGGCGGGCACAAATGAAAGCAGCTATACGGGGAAGGCCGGGACAATCACATCACCCCGCGATGGGCAGCATCCCTAAGGATCCGAAGCACCAGGGGTGGATGGAAGGGTGGATCTGGGGAGGGAGGAGTAGCGCAACCCTAAGGAAACGTCATTAGAACTGGAAACACAGCCAGGGAGAAAGGGGGAGATGTAACGTGTAGGTTGGATCTGACACAATTCCGCGTAGATAACAGAGGAACAGTACATTCTCAAAGAAAATTATTTGTTCGAATTACAGGAAAAAATTAGAAAAATTCACCTCAATCTCGTGCTAACATTTGTGTTCATTTTCCTTAAGGTTTTTGTTTATAAAACTTCTTTAAATCACTATTCTCGTGCAGCTGAAAATACTTACACATAAAATAAAGGAAATTAAAAATCTATCTTCTTCAGAAATCTCGTTCTTTTTTAACTTGAACAACCCCTTCGGTTGCCCCCTCCACCAATCCCACAAACACCATTGGTTCCAGGGTTCAACAATTGGTTCGTTCTGAGCCCTCTGATATCACTAAGACCACCTACAGCTCAACAATAGCAAAGTTCAGGTGGCCGTGCCACATAAAGATGGTTCATACTAATTAATACAATTTAATTACCTGCAGTTACAGACCTTGCAATTCAATGGCGTATTAAACCTATAATTTAAACTTCTTTGACAGAACCACCGGACTTTCGCATGAGAGAGGTCATCACTGCACTAATGTTTCTTGATTTCGATCAGCGCTCGAGACAATTATTATATCAGTCGATCATCCTTTGTTAACGGTGTTCTGTTTTTGCTGCTCTCAAGAGCATCGTTTGTGTGTTATGGATCTGTGTCCCTAGGGCTTTGCTTTATTCGCTCGCTGCCCGCACTTCTCTTTGTAGAACCAGGGCGTTAACCCGAAATAGTCTCCTGCCCGATGTCGCTGGAGAATATGTAGGCAGGACGGTTACCATATTATAGGTACTCTGTTGGGCATATCACTTCGAAGCCTACTTGCGAGCTGGGCTCTAAAAGTCAACACTAGTTAACTCGTATGTGAAGAAATAAGTATTTAAGATACGCGGGGCAGCGGTGGCTGAGCGGTTAGCCTGCTCGCCTCCCAGTAAGGCGAACCGGGTTCAATTCCCGGCCGGGAAACTCCCGGATTCTTGCACGTGGGAAACGTACCGGACGATGCCACTGGTCGGCGGGCCCTTCCCGGGCATCTTCCGCTTTCAACGCCTTTTTATTCCGGCTATGTTCCATGCTCACCTCGCTTCATCCTCATCGGCCCTCAAGACCTCCATGTTAAGTGATGTCCAAATCTCTTCACTTTGCTCACTCAAATTGCCATTGGAATACTGTAAAATAAGTTATTTCCTTAAGGCTTTTTGAGAGTCATTAGTTGTGTTATCATGCAGTATTGCGTATGACGGAAACATATTATTTCCATCTCAGCTACATAAAAGTTAAAAGTTATGTCACCGTTCACGCTATTCAAACTGGATTAGTCAGTTAGCTTTGGTTCGAATTTCTCGCCGCGTTAGAGGGCACTATAACGATTACGAACAGCGACGACTCAGTTATTGGTTCACCATTTAAAAATCTGGCTTTTTATGTGATTCATAATTTCTAGAGACTTTGGAATTCTTTGGTATCACTTAACACGATAATTAACTCCACAGTCGTACTCAGTCGAGAAACAGTCATCGGTTCACTCGCTGCCGTTTCTCTTAGAAAAAGTTTGAAAACAAGGAATTCACACTATCTTTCACGAGCATGCCGTACATACGAGTAAAATAAAAATTTGATTTTTATAGTCTAAAATATTAATAAACATTTAGGAAGTGCGCAATGTTTATAATTATTACCAATACTGACCATGTGGTCTGGCATAAAATTTTGTTAAAATATTAAATTTAATACTGTTCTGCGTTTTTTTAATGGTATCGCCAGACCATAGTATATCTGAGCTATCAGGTAGTACTCTGACCTAATGACACGCAATAAGTGATCAAATGACTGAATGACGTGTGCCCACCCGGCTAAGGAAAATTTTTTTCACTTCCAACTGAAGCGATAGCCAATATGGAAATGACTGGTACTTGAGTATGCACATACAACGCTATGATCAGGAGATTTTCTTTCATAAAAAAGTTTTAGAACAAATAAATGGCGAATATGTGTGGATACATTAGATAACGGTAAGTGATGCCAAGATGATGTGAAATTTTTGTATCTGAATGAAAGGGACGATTCAAGAGTCCAAGTTACACGAATATATGTGAAACGTTTATTTTGCAATCCGCTTTCTCCATCTCATTAAGCCAGATACATTTGACAACGCCAATGTGGATTCACTAATAAATAAACGGAACATTCACTACTGGCTTAGTTACAGTGTGAATTGATGTACTCGTACTTCTCTATCAAACTGAAGGAAAGTGTCCAACATTATGAAGCTTAGCCTATTCAAATATTATCGTTACTACTGTTAAGAAACTGACAATGTTTTACACACCGTCAAAACTTTCTTCCAATTTTTCCATTTACTTCCTTTAGTAAGACTAGTTTTGGGTTGTCAAGAAGGTCATTTCGTTGCATACTTATCTACATAAATGTGTCTCACAACTTTAATACAATGCTCTTTTTTCATTTGTAATACAATTCCGCGTCTTTTTTTCGGAAAGAACGTTTTTTTCCCGTTTCCCAACATCCGTGTCCTATTATTTTATATTTTTAAGAAGACTTGAAAACCACTTTTCTTTAACAGCATTTTAATTTTCTTGTGACAAATAATATATTAATTTAATTATACAGCGTGTCTTTATAAATCACCGACAAACTCCGGGATGTGATTCCTTATAACGAATTAAGTAGAAAGTACAAAGGACACTTTGTATCTGCATGCAACATTAAGGGAGGAATGACCCGTTGAAAATCAAATTTAAAAATAGTTATCTCCCAAAATATCGGAAACTACGTGACATTAAATGACAATACTCCGAACATTGTTTTCTGTTATTCGGATCCTCAACCTACAGCAAACATGTGCTTATACCTTCCACGGTAATGAAAATGACAGGGGTGCCAACCCTCTTATTGTATGCAAATTTTTTACCGTCGGGTTTTTGTAATGTTTGAAGCTGGCGTATTGAGCAGTATCACTTACGTAACAAATATGGTCCTCTTGTTTCAAGTGCGTAGGACCCACTGTTTTCGTTCAAAGCACACATGAAGTTTCGGTCCAGCGTTACAGTCCATAACACGTAGGACACACTACCAAACTTGAAACATCCATTTCGTGAGAACCATGGGGTGTAGCATATTGACACAGGTCAACATTTTTTGATACAATAACAATACTGCTTACGTACTGTAAGTCTATAAATGTGTGTTACAGGTTGTTTACAGTAAGTGTTTAAATGTATTCCACCATCACTTGTGCAGTGGACCCAGCAGCCAACCATGTGCTCTCTGCCGCAGACAGTTTTACTGGCGGCGAGACCTTGAGTTAGGCCTTTCCGCGCATGCGCACTTGTTGTGGAGTTGTTTTTTGCGTTGCGAGCAGAAGCAAGAGAGTACGTTATGGCCATCTGAGTAGTTACGACGTGTAACGATACACGGCTGTGAATTTTTGCCGTGTCAAGGTGTTTCCTGTGTTGAACGAAGCCTTGCGACTGTTTGTGACATCGGTAAAAACTTATTTCAATAATTTTACCGAACGTGAAATTTTAAAGACGCCGCATATTTTAATCACGTTGTCGGGTTATTGACGAGGAATATGAACGTGATAGTAATGGATTGCGAGCACGTCATAATGAAATTCTTCACTATAGTCCATTCACTTTTACTTCCAACTTTTATGAAGCCCTGTTAAAGATTTACTTCCAAGATATTCCTCCACCTAGTGAAAACAAATCTTAACTAAGTGTAGAAAATGGCACTAGAGGGACAACGCACCGCATCTGTGCGCACTCTGTGTAACCATATTTTACGTAAGAACTATTTTTTTACTACGCATTACCAACACACCTGTCTTCTCACTGTTTTCATTCATTTTAATTATAAATGAAATATTATAGTTTATAGATAAAATATAAGTAATATTTTAATTGAGNCACTGTTTTCATTCATTTTAATTATAAATGAAATATTATAGTTTATAGATAAAATATAAGTAATATTTTAATTGAGGAAAAAATAAGGTACTTTTACGATAAGAGAAATATGAAACGCTCGTGAAAAATGACATATTTAAGAAATAACCAAATCCGCCATACATGATGTGATTTTTCATGTGTTAGATTCGAAAAGTGTGAAGAAACCGCGAATTGTCTATAACACAACTGTGATGTAAGAACAGAGATTACTATATGGCATGCAGCTATGCCCGGAGTCAAAAAGAGGCAAATACTTCAGGCGTTGCCGATTGCGTTAGAATGACCCAACAGTTAAACTTTTGTCATAATGTACATTAATTTATGTTTAAACTAGAATATTTTATCTGGTACCGTGTAGAATTTTTGTGAATTTATTGGTGCTATACCTCACCTTAATCTTATTAATAAGAATTTTAATGTGTGTTAAGAGAAAATGGTGTTGAGATAGACGTATGACTGCATACCCGGTTTGTCTGGCGTGTTTTGCATTTGTAGTGGTTTCATTGGATCATAATTTCGTTTAAATAAATGAAATAATAACGAGGAAACATCTTCGGACTTTATGGGTGCAGCCAAAGACTCAGTGAACCATTTGTAATGGATTTTCGTAGGAATTACCCACTTCCTAAAACAACAAAAAAATCAAGTAATCCCTTCTTGTATGAGCCATTCCAACTTTCCAATTATCCAGTTGATAAGAGTTACAGTATGTTTGGAGAGTTATTTCTGTTAACTGAAAAATTGCACCGTGTAACACTTCATTTCGTACATAGTATTAAGACAGAGATTATTCAAGTCTTTCAATCGAGATTAATTTAAAATAAGTTGAAGTGATGGCTGACATGTGGCTATAAAAACATGCATTTCTCTGTGGACATGGCAGTGGCTAAGATTCATAATGTGCTGGCTTCACACCACGAGGCTCAGATTTTACATTTTTGTGTGAGCTATCTTCATTTGCAAGCTTAGTTCAGCAAATACGCCACTCTACCATTAACTTGCCGTATAAAAATCTCGGTAGTTTTAGCACAACAAATTACCGGTGTGGGGATATTTGGACATCTCTTTACATCGAGGTTTTGATAGCCGCCGAGGGTGAAGGGAGGTGAGTATGGAGTAGTGATGGAATGCAAAGGCGGGGGAAACGGGAGATCCCCGAGCGGCATCGCCCGACACGATTCCTGCGTGAATCGAATCCGTTTCGCCTCGGTAGGAGGCAAATTGTCTGACCTCTACACCACTGCGGCGCCTCCAACGAAGTAATTAAAATAAACGTGTTTTTACAGATATGTAATTTTGCAAGTCTGCAAACAAACGGGAGCAAAAGAAGCGAACTGTAGCAGAGTCCAGAATCTTTATGGCGTCATTTTCACATTTCGCGATTTGCAGTTTGTAGTGCTTAAAATGAACTTCCTTAAAGGTTTATTACGAAAGTCCTGACGTAACGGTGAAGGAACACCAGGAATCGTAAGACCTATGTTAAGGAAGAGGCTATGTCGCGGAAATATGATCCAACTGTGATTATAGTGGAAAAAGAATATTTTTGTAGGAACAAGATTTCTGTACCCATAACACATCAATGCTGTTAATACAGACATATCAATGAACTGGGTCGATTGTATAGTTGAAATATTGTAAACGCAGATAGGAATAGAAACAGAAATTTCTGTTGTGGCCTTGTTTGTGATTGCACTGGGAACTACAGATTCATACAATTCTTACAACAGAGTGACTTGCTCTTGTTACAGAACAGATTGTTCCTTCAGTAGAACAACTCTGGCACTGTTTTGATTATTCCCGCAACAAACAGAAGTGTATGAACTTACTGAACATACTTAGACTAGTACTGACGTTTGGGTGCGGCTACCCAAAAACCCGATTACAGAACAGTTCCGTTTGCACTCATCTGCTGATTTGCTTCAGTGAATATCATCTTATTACTATTACGATGATGAAGATTTGGCCCATTATNTTTGCACTCATCTGCTGATTTGCTTCAGTGAATATCATCTTATTACTATTACGATGATGAAGATTTGGCCCATTATTTCTTTTTGCGGATGAATCACCACCAACCTCCATTACGGAAAGCATATCTCTAACAGGCCAATTCAGACGGGTGAAAAACTATATATACACACACACACACGCACACACACACGCACACGCACGTACACCCACGCACACGCATGCGCACACACGCGCACACACGCCCACACATATACAGACAAACAACTGGAAATAAAGGGAATAAATTTTATGACGATTGAAAATAACATTGGAACAAAAAATTTTTGCGTTGCAAACTTGTTGAACAGTATATAGATAATAACGTTTCCTTCTTTTTTTACTGCAGATCGTGATGAATATATGAAGTNCACTGTTTTCATTCATTTTAATTATAAATGAAATATTATAGTTTATAGATAAAATATAAGTAATATTTTAATTGAGAAAAAAATAAGGTACTTTTACGATAAGAGAAATATGAAACGCTCGTGAAAAATGACATATTTAAGAAATAACCAAATCCGCCATACATGATGTGATTTTTCATGTGTTAGATTCGAAAAGTGTGAAGAAACCGCGAATGGTCTATAACACAACTGTGATGTAAGAACAGAGATTACTATATGGCATGCAGCTATGCCCGGAGTCAAAAAGACGCAAATACTTCAGGCGTTGCCGATTGCGTTAGAATGACCCAACAGTTAAACTTTTGTCATAATGTACATTAATTTATGTTTAAACTAGAATATTTTATCTGGTACAGTGTAGAATTTTTGTGAATTTATTGGTGCTATACCTCACCTTAATCTTATTAATAAGAATTTTAATGTGTGTTAAGAGAAAATGGTGTTGAGATAGACGTATGACTGCATACCCGGTTTGTCTGGCTTGTTTTGCATTTGTAGTGGTTTCATTGGATCATTATTTCGTTTAAATAAATGAAATAATAACGAGGAAACATCTTCGGACTTTATGGGTGCAGCCAAAGACTCAGTGAACCATTTGTAATGGATTTTCGTAGGAATTACCCACTTCCTAAAACAAAACAAAAAAATCAAGTAATCCCTTCTTGTATGAGCCATTCCAACTTTCCAATTATCCAGTTGATAAGAGTTACAGTATGTTTGGAGAGTTATTTCTGTTAACTGAAAAATTGCACCGTGTAACACTTCATTTCGTACATAGTATTAAGACAGAGATTATTCAAGTCTTTCAATCGAGATTAATTTAAAATAAGTTGAAGTGATGGCTGACATGTGGCTATAAAAACATGCATTTCTCTGTGGACATGGCAGTGGCTAAGATTCATAATGTGCTGGCTTCACACCACGAGGCTCAGATTTTACATTTTTGTGAGAGCTATCTTCATTTGCAAGCTTAGATCAGCAAATACGCCACTCTACCATTAACTTGCCGTATACAAATCTCGGTAGTTTTAGCACAACAAATTGCCGGGGTGGGGATATTTGGACATCTCTTTACATCGAGGTTTTGATAGCCGCCGAGGGTGAAGGGAGGTGAGTATGGAGTAGTGATGGAATGCAAAGGCGGGGGAAACGGGAGATCCCCGAGCGGCATCGCCCGACACGATTCCTGCGTGAATCGAATCCGTTTCGCCTCGGTAGGAGGCAAATTGTCTGACCTCTACACCACTGCGGCGCCTCCAACGAAGTAATTAAAATAAACGTGTTTTTACAGATATGTAATTTTGCAGTCTGCAAACAAACGGGAGCAAAAGAAGCGAACTGTAGCAGAATCCAGAATCTTTATGGCGTCATTTTCACATTTCGCGATTTGCAGTTTGTAGTGCTTAAAATGAACTTCCTTAAAGGTTTATTACGAAAGTCCTGACGTAACGGTGAAGGAACAGCAGGAATCGTAAGACCTATGTTAAGGAAGAGGCTATGTCACGGAAATATGATCCAACTGTTATTATAGTGGAAAAAGAATATTTTTGTAGGAACAAGATTTCTGTACCCACAACACATCAATGCTGTTAATACAGACATATCAATGAACTGGGTCGATTGTATAGTTGACATATTGTAAACGGAGATAGGAATAGAAACAGAAATTTCTGTTGTGGCCTTGTTTGTGATTCCACTGGGAACTACAGATTCATACAATTCTTACAACAGAGTGACTTGCTCTTGTTACAGAACAGATTGTTCCTTCAGTAGAACAACTCTGGCACTGTTTTGATTATTCCCGCAACAAACAGAAGTGTATGAACCTACTGAACATACTTAGACTAGTACTGACGTTTGGTTGCGGGTACCCAAAAACCCGATTACAGAACAGTTCCGATTGCACTCATCTGCTGATTTGCTTCAGTGAATATCATCTTATTACTATTACGATGATGAAGATTTGGCCCATTATTTCTTTTTGCGGATGAATCACCACCAACCTCCATTACGGAAAGCATATCTCTAACAGGCCAATTCAGACGGGTGAAAAACTATATATACACACACACACACGCACACACACACGCACACGCACGTACACCCACGCACACGCATGCGCACACACGCGCACACACGCGCACACATATACAGACAAACAACTGGAAATAAAGGGAATAAATTTTATGACGATTGAAAATAGCATTGAAACAAAACATTTTTGCGTTACAAACTTGTTGAACAGTATATAGATAATAACGTTTCCTTCTTTTTTTACTGCAGATCGTGATGAATATATGAAGTGAATTTGTTTATGATTTTGGATGTTTTTAACAATTTACTATGCCACATTATAAATTTGATTTTCTCTGAAATATTAATTAAAAGCAATGATTATTTTATTTCACCGTTCTTATAGCAGAGAATACACGTTTAGTATAATACCCTAAATTTTAAGATATATAATAACAAAACCAAACAACCTTGATTGACCAATCAAATAAACAGCGGAACCGTGAAGTTTGTTAACTATACATTCATAAAAGTTCGATGTGACCACCATTAGCGGCCCTAACGACATCTACGTGATAATAAATCTCGTTTCACACTCTTGTCAGCCGGTCCGGTGTAACGGTTTGGATGGCGTCTGTAATTATCGTTTTGAGGTCGCTAATGTTAGCCGGCAACGGTGAACGAAACACTTGAAGCTTTATGTACCCCCATATAAAAAAATCGCATGGGGTAAGAATCGGGATTCTTGGGGGCCAGTGATGAATATCCTGGTCACCAGCTACTTCTCGACCAATCCAGCGTTGCGGCAATGTCTCGTTCAGGTATCCGCGGGACAGCTAAGTGCCAGTGAGGTGGCGCACCATCCTGCTGAAAAATGAAGTCCCCCACCGCTTCTTCTAACTGAAGAAACAACCACTCTGTAAGAATGTCCAAATAAGGGATTCCAGTTACAGTGGGCTCGTTAAAAAAGAAAGGGCAGAAAACCGTGTATTTGGATACAGAGCAAAACACGTTCACTTTGGGGAAAGTGCGATCATGTTCGGTGGTTTCATGTGGATTCTCTTGACATCATATCCACATGTTGTGCCTGTTCACCTTACCATTTGTATGGAACGTCGCTTCATCGCCTAAAACGAGTTTAGACATGAAGGCATCGTTTAACTCGTTCTGGGAAAGAACGAACGAGCAGAAATCACGTCTCAGTTCCTTATCCCTTTCTTTAAGAGCATATGCAAGCTGTAACCTGTATTGTTTGTACAGCAGTCACTTTCGTGACACTGTCCATACCGTCGATTAAGGGATTTGCATTTCCCGGCTAGATTGTCCAGTTGTTTTTTTTTCGGACAGCGAAAGAACGCTTATTGAATTCGTTGAACATTATCTTCGGACACACGTGGCCACCCCGTAATTTTGCCTTTGCAAAGGCACCCTGTGTCAAGGAAATGCCGAAACCAACGTACGATTCTCCATCTATCGGGAGGACGGAGTCCGTATTTGTGACGGAATTCAAGTGAACAGTCGTAACCGATTACAGATTTAGAAAAATGAATAGCACAGAACGCCTTCTGTTGTTCCGTCGTCATCGTGATGCGAACTAACACACAACATATGCTCATAGTGTGACGACAGACGCTCCCAGTGTCATCTCCCGGCACATAAAGGAAACGTCAGACCGTCCCCTTCACATTGACGTGTCGAATTCTAACTCGCTACCTCCTCACCACCCCAAACTGAGCGTTACGAACGCCATCCAAATTGTAACACCGGACATGCTGACAAGAGCGTGGAACGAGTTTGATTATCCCGCGGATGTCGCTCGGGTCGCTCATGGTGGTCACATTGAACATTTATGAATGTATGGTAAACAAACTTCACAGTTACACGGTTCATTTTATTCGTCAATCAAGGTTGTAGGTTGTTTGGTTATGATATTATAGACCCTAAAATTTGGGGTATTCTTTTATACTCACCCTGGTAGCAGAATGCATTATTATTTTTAATAATTACAAATTTAAGGTTTTACTTTAAAGTGGTCACTGTTTCGTAAACTTTCTAATTATTGAGTGTTTATGGCATTTAATTCTGCTATATTTTACACAACATTACTTCTTTTATGACAGAAGGATAACGTGAGCTCATAATTTTAAAGATTGTAGATCAATATATCATGAAAATAATCCATAATTTTTTTAATGATTCAAATTTGTTATTGATAAAAATATCACTAAAAATTAAATATTAAATAAATTACGTAACTTTATATACGTGTGAGAAGATTGTGTTAATTAATTAATTTGTGAAATAGTGGTTTGGTGTTTAACGCACAACCTACTTGAATGTAACAATAACTTAAACGGCAAGCTTTTTACATATTTCCAGTCAGAAATAACTATTATGATGTTAATTTGGCTTTTTGTATTCGGTAAAGTGCCAGCTTAGAAGATGAGAGAAGGTAAATTGCAAAATTCCCTTGTAAAGTTTGCAGAGAACTTAGTCTACGTGATCATATTATTTACAGCATTGCCAACGAGAATACAGAGAAAGAATTTTACCAGTTGCAGCAACCATACGCAAGGAGTTGTCTAGTCTCTCTCACTTGACTTCAGGGTTGGAAAGACGTGTAGTAATGTTGGAGGGTGGAGGAGGTGCAAGACGAGGGTTAATACTCGCAGCCAGCCCTGAGAAGGGCCGAACAAGGACCCCACTGCAGTATTGGNTATTCCCATTATTGCTGGCGCGCTCATAACCCTATCACCAAGGGCGGCACTCCGAACAAAGCGTGCCGACCCAGTCAAGAAACGTGGTTCGGGGACCGTCAGACAACGCGTGCGCGCGGAGGGAGGCCGCAACGGGTTAAGCTTAAGATGCCATATCTTACTTAAATTTCACATTCGTGTAATACATTTGTATTCAGAACAGCTATTGAGCATTTTCTCTAATAGTGAGATGGTACATGATAGTTTCTTGAGCCCTGCATTTATAACGATAGGCATGCGAAATTTACCGCTATTGAACAGATCTGTCGAAATTTCCCCACCAGAATCAATGATATTCTACTGATCAATTTAATTGCTGATTTAACAGTGATTTCTACTAAATACTAGTGAATTTCAATGCTATGGCGGTAAAACATCAGTTAATTACACTGATTCGACAATAGATAGCAGCTCATTAACTGAAGCTACAGTAAAAAAGTTCAACTTTTTGAAATCACTGTTTTCAGATTTAAAGTGCAGTATTCAATACTTTTAGTGAAAAACCTCTCGGTTATTAGCGACAGTGATCGTCTGATTTAAAAAATAATATCCTCTCAAGTACAGATAATTCTAGAGTTTCAGGCACATATACTGTAGAAAAAATCCCTAAAATTATTGAAAACTACTGGCAAAATTTTTTTTTTATGTGTTAGTAAAATTACGGACAAGTGCAATTTTCATCAGTTGACTTTCCATAAATTTTAGAGGAATTTTCGCAGATTCATTCAACCTGACTTTAAATTTGTTGTTTTTCTGTACTACCAGTTCTCCCAAGAGATTACGAAAATATCTAAAATTTTCGCTATACGGACATTTCACTGTGNGTGTTAGTAAAATTACGGACAAGTGCAATTTTCATCAGTTGACTTTCCATAAATTTTAGAGGAATTTTCGCAGATTCATTCAACCTGACTTTAAATTTGTGGTTTTTCTGTACTACCAGTTCTCCCAAGAGATTACGAAAATATCTAAAATTTTCGCTATACGGACATTTCACTGTGTGTAACGAAAAAATTTTAAAGAGTTGAAAATTTTCTTTTCTGGAGCGAGATTTAAATTCAAGACAAACATTTTAAAGTCCTTACATACCACCTCCTTGGATGAATTGATGTTTCATATAAATATGTGATTTTTATGTAGGTCTAAATGAGGCACGCCTATCTTCTTCAGTTTTTAGTATAGGCTGATAACTGTTACGGGAACCTCTCGCTACTTTAAGGTGTTTGAAGGACTAGAGTCCAAGTGACGTCGAATCCTTACAGACACAGGAACGATCATTACACTCGTATGCGGTTACATAGGCGAAGGACGCTTCTATTGGACTCGAGATTATTGGTTCCCGAAACCCGAAGCAATATCTTACAAGGATACGTTCATGAATGTCGACTAAGTTTTGACGTAGTTTAATCGCGTATACTGGGTTTTTCCACTGGATGTCTCTGCAGCAGGTCACCAGGGAGGTGGAGCGGCAAACAGCATCCTGGAAGGTGTTACCCTTGTAGACACGTGGACTGCCGAACGATATGCCAGGAGAAATAAGGGTACCTTGGAGTGCCAATATTTAAGGTTGTCTTCTACGAACATCGCCAGATAGTGTTCCAGGGTACGATTTATACTCTCGGCCAACCCATCCGACGGAGGGTGTAATGCTGTGGTACGAGTTTTCTTCATTCCTAAAATCCTCGTTTACTCTGGGAAAAAAATTACTACAAAATATCGTCCTTTATCAGAATGAAGTACAAGTGGTATTTCGAACCTGGAGAAAAAAAAGCTCTACAAGTGCATCAGCTACCATGTCAGCCTCGTGGTTTGGCACCAGTTTGACCTCGGGCCACTTCGTGAAATAATGTTGTACTTCCAGAAGTAACCGATTCCCCCTCTTATTGACTGGTAGTGGTCCAAGAATGTCCACTGCCTTCCTCTCAATGACGCATCGTCCCTTAACCCTCAGTCCCTTCCTCGGGCTAAATGCTTCACACAGATGGCACCGCTTCTTAACATACTTCCGACAATGCAGCCAATAAAATCTCATTGGAATTCTGCCAGGGGTATTATTTTCACCAAAGTGACCACCTGCTGCTGTGATGTGCAGTTCTCTTAGGACTTCTGGAATTCGACACACTGATAGGACCAATTGTAAATGACGTTTCCCATCATTATTTTCCTAGTTCCGGTAAAGCACACTATTCTTTAGAGCAACGGAATTACACTGTGCCCTGTATGTCTTGACAGTCATACCAAGGCTGGATATCTCCTCCCATCTTGGTCGACGCCGGGATACCTTTCACTCCAATATTGGACACAAGGCGGAGTCAATTAGCCGATAATTTCTTATGACATTTTCATCCCATATAGGCGACCCACAAAACATACAGAGTCTTGAATGGTTGCCCTGCTTACATTCCAAGATACACGACCCTTTTCCTCCTGGCATTCACAATGACAACAGAATGGTTCGCATGGTCTCCCGGAAAGTTCAACTGCATTGCTGTGAATGAGTCCAGACCTGTTATGTATTTCAAATTCATATTCTAGCGGGTGCTGTATCCACCGGGCTATTTAACCTTCGGGGTTCCCGATATTTAGCAGCCACCATAAACATGCATGATCATTTCTTAGGATAAATTGTCTGCCATAAGGATACGGGTAAAAATGCGCAATTGCCTTCACCACTATCAGAAGCTCCCTGCGTGTCACACAGTAGTTCCTCTCAGGTTTGTGTTGAACCTTACTTAAGTATTCCAATGGCCTTTACTTTCCATACTGAATCTAAAAGAACACTGCCCCGATACCTTACTAGCATCACTATCCAGAATGAATTCACTTTCTCTACTCGGGAAGCCCGTACTGTGGGAGATATCAGAAATCCCTTCAGTCTATTAAAAACCATTTCGCACTCCAGGGTCCAATACATTTATTTTTGCCTCAGTCATTTCATGCAGAGGCTTGGCGATCGTGGTGAACCCGGTCACATAAGCCCAGGAAACATCGCACTTCAGTTTTATCAGTTGGTAGAGGCCAACCTCTTATTGCTTTGATCATATGAGGGTCTGTTTCAATCCCATGAGCCAATAAAACATGGCCCAATAATTTTTTTATTTTTTTTGTAATAGGTTGCATTTCTTAGGAACTAATTTCAGATTTGCTGCTGCTTCTTTCTGAAACACAAAGTCGAGACGTGTGAGGTGCTCCTCAAATGTTGTTCCCGTGTCAAAAATGTCGTCTAGGCACACCTGGCCAATGTCTAAGGGCAGAACTTTCTCCTTTAGTCGTTCAAAGGTAGCAGGGGCATTGCATACCCCAAAGGGCATAACCTTGAATTGCCAGGTTTATTTCCCTTGGACACAAAATGCAGTTTTTTCTTTGTCTTCTGGGGCCACGTCTCGCTGCCAATACCCACTCTTCATGTCTAAAGTAGAAAACCGCTGTGAACCTGCTAGACTATTCAGTGTGTCGTCTATCCTTGGGAGTGGGTAAGAATCTTTCTTGGTCACATTATTGAGTTGACGGTAATCAACATAAAATCTAATACAGCTATCTTTCTTTTTAACAAGCACAATGGGAAAAACCATGGACTAACTGATAGCTCCATCACAAGTAAATCCCTCATCTCTTTCAGAATACCGTCAACTCAGCTGACCCCTCATTGCTTATAAAATACGAGTATGCAAGCCATATTACACATCGAAATTGAACCGATAGTATTACACCATTAAGACATTGTTTGGACATCAATCATCCCATCACCGAATCGCCACGTGATTGCAGCTGGCCAATCACATTCAAGCATTGAGACATCACATACAGGAAGATAGGGGGGCCTTGGGTTCTTATCATTATTGTATATACGAACCACACAAACTGACCAGTCTGGCAGGCCCTGTGAAAACTGCCCCTGTCGAAGACATTTACTCGCAAGCACGATAAGGCGACGAAGAAGCTAACCCGAAACACAGGTGCCCGATGTGTATGGACCTCAACGAATTTTCGGTAAAATTTGTCAAACGTTTTTGGGGGGAAAAAAATCTTCATGTGCATGTGAAATAAATTTTTTCTAACTAAAAATAGTAATAAGTATATTGCACTATTCAGGTGTTTAATTTGTAAAACTGTTTCACCATTAAGCAGACTTCACTATCGTTTAGCGAGGAAGACGAGAAAACAAAAGTTTTCACTTTTTTACCGCCGTGTCCAAGGAAGCACCTCGACCGCCCCACTCAACATGATGCGTACCGTCAGCAATCTTTCCAAACGCATGGACTGAGGAAGGATACAGGACATATTCTGTACGTGAGAATTCCGACCATGTTGTGTATGTGCTTGGAAGTCGATTTTGTACAGCGTGCGCGGGACGGACATTATCGACGCACGAAATCAGCTTGATTGGCCTTCTGATTTAACTACCAAACAAGCCGGCATCACCAATCAGTCGCCATCGTTCAACATCGGCGAGATGTATAGGAAAGACTTAACGAGTGCGAAAAAAAATTAGAGCATATTGTAGCCAGTGCATAATCGAGATCATGATATTTTGGAGTTACGTTAATCGCTTTCGAATGCAAGAAAATTAATTGTATATATACATTTTTTTGTAAATAAATGCTCGATCAAACCTGAGGTACCTAGAACACAATTACCTGTGTTCTCTGCGCCTTTAGCTCCAGCACCTACATTTCCAAAAGGTCCGTCTGCGTCTTTGCCTGAACCACTACATCGTCATCAGTGTCACTTTTGTGATAAGACATTTCGTTTCTGCTACGATGTACGGTGCCATGAGAGCCAGCTTACATTGTGCTAAGAATCTCTGTCGTATGTCATATTTATGTGACTGGTGCGGTACGCAGTTTAGCCGTACCGATGATTTACTTGGAGATTCCAAGACCTGTAAAGGCGAAGTGCATTTCTCATCAGTACCCCGGTACTAGGTTTGCTGCAAGCAGGTCTCGTGTGACTTCCGAACGCAGTTACCTACATAACCCGCCCTGCACAGTGTGTTGGTGCAATCAATGTCACGATATTTTAGCACAAAGACAAAACGAGTATTAATAGCGAGTTTCGTAAATGACTGTAACCTAAAACAAAGCTGCTTATATTAAGATGCAAATGTATTGAAGACAAATGTAATATTTTTTGAGTGCATGAGTGCCTGTAATAAATTAATTGAATAAAAAATGCCTGTGAATAAAATTGTGTTTTATTTCGTGTTTTAACTAATTTGCCAGACTATAATAAAAATTAAAAGCCACAGAAATAAAAACATTTATTATAAAGTATTTTATAATGTACCATTTTTATATATGTATGATTATATATTAAAATAACAAATAACATTTAAGATTCAAATACTTACAATTTTTAATAACAAAAATATAGATTTAATAAATTATGAAGGCTTTCAATGTCCCGCATCAAGCATGTAGGCATACTGCTAATTGGAAAAATTATTTTTCAAATATAATAAAAATACTGATTTTCCTATGCCTACAAAAATTATTGCCGACAGCTCGCCTGGTGGCTGAATCAGTAACTCGCCTAGTGGCAGAATCGGTAACTCGCTTGTGGCGAAATCGATAAATAATACACTAGTGCGACCAAGGTGTTGAGAAAATGAAAAACAAATGACAAACTAAAATAAACTAAGATGTTTGCATACGACGGAATGAGTATGGTTGAGGGGGTTGAGGCCTGCCAAATTATTAACGAACACGAGTAATTGACCTATTAAATAACCAGTAAAATATGTGCGGGTAATGGTGGAGGAATATTCAGAAATGTAAATATGGTAAATAAATGTTTGTTAACATTTTTTAATAATAAACTTATAATAAATTTTTTAGAATTTTTTAAAAATTACTTTGAGTTGAAGGTTAGCCAAGGTCAAGGCCATGGGTCAAAATAAAGTCCACCCAGTTCCTTTTAGATCGTTGAGTGACGTCACAACATGGCAGCCGGCCGGCGCGTGGTGCCAACTTCCCATTCACTTGCGCCAAACTTTTCTAATTTACACACCAAATGCCTTATGAAGTTTATTTACTTATATTTGCTTGGCGTATCATAGTATTATTTACTTTCTAATTTTGAAGAAAACTGGTTGTTTAGTTTTCGAGATATAACATAAAAGCTGTATGTTTTCATGTTCTGCTGACAAACGGCGAACAAACGTGGTTATTGTACGGGCTTATATGATGCTTATTATAGATACTGTTATAGTACAAAATTTGTTTGAAATTATTTAAATGGTATGGTAGTAACACAAAATAAACTTTAAATATTTGTATGGCCACCTTTTTGAAAATAAGTGTCTAATCAAGTTAAATTGCCTGGATTTACCTGGCCAATCATAGTATTTACTCGCGTGCCAAATTTGGCAAAAAAAGGTTGAGTAGTTTTTGAGATATAATATTAAAGCTTTATTTTTCATGTGGCGCTATCTTCCAAAATGTCGTACCAATAACAATATTTACATCTGAATTTAATGCTTACAACTGGCGCTGTCCACATACAAAATTTTGTTAAAATCGGTGGAATAGTTTCTGATATTTGATATATCGCCATAAATTTCAAAATGGCCACCATTAAGAAAGTAAGTTTTCGGCGTAGTCGAAAACTAATAAAGTCCGGTGGCCTTACTTAGTAATATATGTACGGAGTTGGTGAAATTCTGTTCACGCGTTCGAAAAGGGATGATAGAATTGGTTTTTTAGANATTCACGCACAGACACACGCCCACACAGACACACACTTATACATATACACACACAACAACATAGACAGAAAGGTGATCTCACAGGCCTTTCTTTCCTTCGGAAAGCAGGCTAAAAATAGAAGAGACCTTCAAGATATCCGTTTCTGATCATAGAAGACCCAAAACAGTTAGTGCCAACGATTTTGTGATTTGCGGGACCTACTTGTATTTCTGGTTTACAGAATTTTGCGAATGGCAGCAATGCAAAAAAAGCGTGTAATTCATCAGAAAACTTTGAATTCATGTCCTCTGAAAATATAAATAAAAGAGAATTATACATAAATGTAAGCACAACAATTTTTTTGCTAAGATAAACGGGATACTTATATCTCTATGGTGATTTTAATTATGTACGTTATTAGACTTTATTCAGCAGTTGTGATTGGTGTACTGTCCTATGTCATCAGCAAAGTAGGAAAATAAGTTCTCTCGCTTAAATCTTCATACATGGACAATATGAAATTCGGTGGTCATATAACCAGATAGGTGTACGTATTTTTGGTTTTCGTCTCTTTAAAGAGATAGGCTGTACAGCAATGAAAAAATTACTAATTTGTTTTGTGACTTACTACCGTGGATATAAACGAATCTAATAAAATATTTTTCTTTGCAACAAAGCAGCTTGGTAGATTTATCAGTCGTCTACTAGGTACTCTAACGAACTGATACCGTCACAACTCCCCCCCCCCCAACCCCTTATATAAGACGGCTACAAGGAATTGCGCTTCCTGAGGGCAAATATTTAGAGTTGCTGACTATTGAGAAGTGCTGGAATATAAAGACGGGAGAAACGGGAGACCCCGAGAAAACCCACCGACTGTGGCATCGTCCGGCAGTAACGAAACGTAGTTCGCATTTGTGGGAAGGAGAGCTCTACCCGCTGCAGCACCACGGTACTTAAATAACTGGAGATCAAATAACGCATTAAAAAACCTTAACCTTGATATAGAACGCCGGTGTCTGTACTGTCGTTAAGTCCGTCGAAACGTTAAAGTTATTCGCGGAGGAAGGTTACACAATAGCCATAAATCATTGTCTATGAAGGTGTTTTGTAGGCTTGTCATGGTTAACTAAGTAATTTCGACAGCCCTTCTTCGAATACGTTTTTCATTTCATGTTGTTTGCTTCCGTTAAAAGTAATATTACAATTCTTTTTTATTCATTCGCAACCAAACGAAACAGAGGAATTTTTACGAAAGTCAATGTGTTATTTATGTGCAGATTCACTCTCTTACGTGTTTTAAATAATTCACAGATTTCAGCAGCCATAAATTTGTTCACTTGATACGCTCTCAGTACAAGCGTTAGAATTATTTTCTTCAAATCGTGGCCCTCTTAAATGGCAACATGCACTCCAGTAGGTATGTAATGTAACACGTGAAGTTGACGGTAAAGTGAGTACGCTTGAAATAAACCTTTGAAAAATGTCACTTCCCCTAACTTGCATATATTTTAACGGGCACACTGACTGGCATGCTCCCACTGAAGTTGGCGACGAAGGAGGGAAAGTATTCCCTTGTTTTAACGTTCAACTAAACGTGTTCAGTAAGCATTTGTGAATACTTGAAATTATTTATTATGTTTTTTTAATATTTCATATTGGTGCAAAAATAAGCAAGTCGGATAATATAAACTTTTCTAATATTTTCGCGGTTTCACTTGACGTTGCTCGAATAAGGAGATCAACCTAATAACAATGTTAATTCTGCATATGTCGGAATGCTATACAAGATGTACATAAACGTAGATCTTAAGCAGGGCTTCCAGAAGTGCTCAGTTTACCGTGAATAGCTATTAGTTATGGGGGTTAATTATTTTCAAATTTTCATGGAGTCGCAATAGCTAAGCGGTTAGACTGCTCGCCCCCCATCTAGGCAAAGTGGGTTAAATCCCCGGCCGGGTCACCGCAAGTGGCAATTGTGCTGGACGATGCAGCTGGTCGGCGCGTTTTCTCGGGGATCTCCCGTTTCCCCTGCCCTTGCATTTCAGCGCTTCTCCAATCTCATCTCAAGATCTCGTTAAGAGCCACCTAAATGTCTCAACTCAACTCAAAGGTTTGTTTTCAAAGTGCTCAATTTACCGTAAACAGCCTTAATAAGTGTTTCATTAGCGGTGAACAAACTACGTCAGAACATGAAACGAAGAGTGCCTTTGCCGGAGCGGGCAGAATCCAGGTCGATGGCTCGACTGGCAGTTTTCATGTCGTCGTAACAGCGGTAACAGCCCGGCCCCGGCTGGAGCGAGAAAGAAAACTCCACCGCGCACCCGCTCTCTCTCTCGGCCCTCGAGTAATTAAATAATAATGAAGCCCCGGCGATGTATCTTCCCTAGAACACACACACGCGCCCCGCTTACTCTCTCTCTCTCTCTCTCTCTCTCTCTAGCACGCACCACGGCCTTCCATTTGAATGTTCCGAGAGGGAGTTCCCGCGGGACTGCGCCGGGCCCCAGGGAACCTGGCTGTCGGGAACCCGGGCCTACATCGCGCCGGGGAGTGGATGGGTTGGGAGGGGGGACTCGCTCCCCCTCTCCACCTCTCAGAGTCCCGCGGGAGAGACGAACTAATCAGAGTTTTCGCGAGCGACGCCCACCTGGGAGCGCGGGCCGGGAGTTCCCGAGGGACCACCACCTTCATTTCTCCCGGCCGAGCGCTGGAGACTCTCCCGAGGGACTCCCGGGAGCCCGGCATTAGTCAAGGGAGAGAGACAACCTTCATACTCTCTTCCCCCTCTTCCATCGCCAACCCTTCCCCGCGGGTATCACCATCTACACTCCCTCCCTCCCCTCCGCAGCCGTCTACCCGGTACGACATTCTTACCAGCACTGCTGGGGAAATGCCTTTCACGGAAAACAAATTTCTCGTCGTCACGGTAATGGCACAGGCAAAACACGGAAAGAGGAGAAAGGCAAATGAATATGTACAAGGGTGAACTGCACTTGACATACTGCCATTTGCTAATTTGTGCTGCTGTCGCTGTGAAAAGTCATTCTAGAGTGTGTGTGTGTGTGTATGTGTGTGTCCACGAAGTTAGAGTGCACGACTCTCATTAGAGAGACCATGGGGGTTTGATCTAAACCGTGTGCGTTGCTTTCTAACATCCTCTGTGGGACTGCTGTCAGTGTTACCTGGAACGTTGCAGCACATTACGGTTAACTTGCGAGCAGGTGTTACACGCGGATTGCGGGACACATGGCGCATTAATTTGTACACCGGCTATTTTAAGTCGCCCCTCGAGAAAAAAAACCACAATGCCTCCAACGCCCATTAAGGGCATTATTCTTCTTCGTAAACTACCAGATATCCTAAATTAATATACACTATTTTTACATTAAATTCACAAAAACTTATGAAAACAATGTAATGGGACTGCATGTATCTGATACTATAAGGACAACGTTGTGCAACGTTGTGTGCCGGCTAACGTGTGTGCAAATTATGTTGTTGTCGGTTACGTTTGCAGCCGTGAGCACGGGAACTACAATTGTAGAGGAAATGGCGGAAATGACAGGGCTTTCTTTAGAACAACGTTCAAGTGTATTGTGGCACAGAGACGATGGAGAGCAGAATTCGACACTGCGCTACAACACTATCAGGGGACAAGTTTGAGACGGACGGAGCTGCGTGTGACGTGAAGAAGTGAGTTAGTCGCAGGAAGAGAACGACAATTGGCGAAGGAAGTCTGCGAGGCCGTGTTGCACACATTCACACATGGCCCCGGGATGCGGACGTCCTTACGGCAAGATGCGCGTCAGTGAGGTGTCAGCACATCAAATGGTCGTAGCAGTTAAAACAAGTCAAGTACAAACCTCTCACGCCCATCTTACTTTACGCTTCGAATGAAGACGACTGAGACAGGTGTGTCGAATTTTGTGAGTGGGTTGTGAACATCTGCAACGACAAAAAAAAACATTCTGCTGACGTGATTGTTTGGTCCAATGAGGTAACCTCCAAATGAATGGAACTTCCAATCGCCACAATTGTGTGTAGTGCACTGAAAAAAATATTTTATGGCAACCACAAAGGTTTTGTTAGTATTCACCTTTCCAAATAAAATTTCTGGGTATCACTATATTATTTACTTGTCACCACTAAATTTTTGTTGCCGGTACAAAATTATTCAAAATAATTAGGCAGTGTGACCACTCTACAAAATATTTTTCTCTGTGTGGGCCGTTAAAATTTCCCACGTAATGGTAGAGCAAGCAGTTGATCTGCATGGGTTAACAGTGTGTTTCGGCATGTCTACCAAAGGACTAGTGGCGTCTTTCTTCATTTTGGGAATGGTGACCGATTTAACGCCGTTAGATATTTATCTGTGGTGGACTCTAAAGAAGAGAGTGTACACCACAAAGCCACGGACACTGGATGCCACGAGGGATGCCATCATGTCTGGCTGTGAATCTACTCCCGTGGAAACAAAAGCTGGTCGTTGTCATTCTGATCTTCAGCGTTCCAGATGACTGGCGGTGGACATTTTGGACATTTTTAATTATTATTAATATTCTCACGCATCCAACGTTGTCCTTGTAGCGTTAAATACAAACAGTACGATCAGACTGTATTCAATAATTATTCTTTTGCATTCTATAAGTATAATGGCAAGTTTGATATTTTCGGTATACATATTACCTGCACAATTTATGTATATTTTGCAAAAACTCTTAACAAATTTTGTTTTATACAAAACCTTACTTAAAAAAAGGCATTTACAGGCTAGTTGAGAACGATTGTGAAATAATTTTCAGAATACTAACTATATGAAAATTTGAATTAAGTTCAATTAATGGTAGTTTATTTAAATTATATGAGACTTAAGTTGTTTGACACTCAGAATAACTCACTATGATGTAAATAATGAAGATTGTTGTTTTCATTGCTAATTTTTTAATATTACAGAAATTAGTTAACTCACCAAAAAGTAAATGACTATAGTTATTTACTTCACAGACTGAAGGTTACGATATGACTGTATTATATTAGTTTTTCAATAGCGCATTCTGCAATGCTTAGGTTGAATGGAAAACAAAAATAGATGGGGAAAATCAGGAGAAACAAAACGGTGTGATAATTAAGTGAACAATTACGAAAATGTGAATCTTTCCAAGAATACACATGTGTATGTAAGCTACACACGCTATATATATATACTCGAAAGAAAAAAGAAATACACAATAAGAAAGAAAACTTAAAATAATTTACTCGATGAAATGCACAAAAGCAAATATTCTTGTATTAATGCGATAAATCAGCATTTAATGAGATAAGGAGCACTCATATTAATAAAAACTTGACAATAATGCTATATTGAACAAACAAAACAAATATCACATAACATAAAAAATAATTTAATAACAGTGAAATTTGAAAAATCATACATTTCAATTTAATATGCAAAACAAAGTTCTTTGTTTCATTCATATTTAAATTGTTTTCCTTGATTTGTATTAGTTGTGATGTTGTTTTCATTCCTATTCCCTAAATATTATTTATTTCGTTGTTGCCAATTTTTTCCCCTTCTGCTCATTGATGGCTGTCCGTTTGTATCATCACAAAAGTATACGATGAACGAATAACATAGTGAAAGTGCACCTGTGTGTTCACCATGAAGTACGTCAAAACATAAGATATAGAGGATGACACATAACTTATATAACAAACTCTAGTAGGAGATTCACCAAGAAAATACAATAAGAAACTGTTACAGACATTCTGTCCTCACACGATTCAGTAAGTAAGTAAGCCTTGACTTTGAAACTCACATGAAGGGAATGAACGCCTAGAAGTTGACCAACTATACTGATTGCCGCTCGGCTTTCGAACTGTGTACTATACAGCAATCGCTGTCGTAACACAATTATGAAACAATAGGGGGTGGGGTTACAGCACATACTGTGGGCCTACATTTAGTACGCATAATATTACACATAATTGCACAGTCGGCTGGAGCTCAGAATGGTACAATTTCCACAACTTAATTGATACACGTGAAAGTATGCAAAGTAACACACTGATTAGGACAAGTACATTATCAGACGAAGCATAGGATTTATTTATCAATGCACAACTTTGGCGCTCGCCCAATTTACAATCGGCTCTCAAGACCTCGTTGTTAAGAGCCGCCAAAATATCTCCAATCTTCACTCATGCCCAATTCACTTGTTATGCACTTTCAAAGGTGGTGTACATTCTTAACGAATCGCGATACAAAAAAAAGTTTTTTATGTTTTCTTCTTATATTTTCATAGAGAGTCCCCAACTAACGACTCTCCCTTACTCTCCCTATATATTTTACATATGTTAAACAAATACAGACGATATCCCGTAGCGCAGTCGGTTGGTGCGCCACCAGCCTGGGGTGCAGGAAGTTTTGGGCTCGAGTCCTGGGCAAGGAATGGCTGTTACGATAAGTTATGTCATAAGTAAGTTTGTACGTCATCTCCTGATAAGCCTTCAAGCATAACACCGGGAGACGTTAAAAAGCCCTTTTAAATTTAATTCAATATTTATACAGAATTTTATATAATTAAACGCCCAAAATCCGGAGAGGATAGAAAATATACAGGACACCATAAACCTAAATAGATTATTAAAGGATGTAGGTCTGCGAAAATTAGGTTTTGAAAACGTCTTTTCACTGAATGTCTTGTACTTTCTGCCAGCGGTAGGGATTGCGAGAATGTACCCACAGCACGTCCCACACGGTTGAATGGGACACGCCCATTTAGCGGTCTATGGAGCGTGTACTAGTGGACGGCACGTTCTCCTTTAATATTACGTTTAGGTATATGGTGTCCTCTACATTTTCAACTTTATTTTTTATAAGGAATCAGATTACGGAGATTGGGCGTTTGATTTCACAACATCCTATATATATGTATATATGTAGATATATGAATATATATGTAAACATATTTATGTATGTAAATATATGTATATTCAGGATGACTCTAAAATCATGGGACAAAAATTGAGGGGTGGTAGAGCTCGCTAAAACAAACAATTATTATATAGGAATATATGGGCGGAAGTGACGCGTTGAGGCACAAACACAAAAACATAACACATTAACGGCCACCACGATCGCCAGATTTATCGAGTCTCAATTCGTTCCTATTGAGGCATTTTAAAGCCCTCATTTACGAAACCCCAGTTTATTCCATTGAAGACCTCGTCGCTCGACTATCCTGTGCGGCTGCACGCGTGCGTGAAATACCCGGCGTATTTGAATCTGTTCGCCAATCACTCCACCGAAGCTACCAAGCTTGCATTACTGTCGGTGGTAGCAATTTTGAGCAATTATTATAAACATTGCTTTAAAAAGGCATTTAGCGGTGACGTTGTAATTAAACACTGTGTTGCATTTCATGTGTTATTTTTGTGTTTGTACCTCAACGCGTCACTCCCGCCCATATATTCATATACAATAATTGTTTGTTTCAGTGAGCTCTACCACCCCTCAAGGTTTGTCCCATGATTTTAGAATCATCCTGTATATGTAAATATATTTGTGTATATATATGTACATGTACATACGCATGTATATAATGTATATGTAAATGTGTTTGTGTAGTGTTTGAAATGATTGCTGAACAGGAGAAACAATCTTAAATTTGGTTTTAAAACAAGTAAATGGCCAAATATCATATATAGACTTGAAATGTAACAACAGTGGATGCTAGAATAATTGCGCATGACTAAACGAAGATTTTCAACCACTGTCTAAGACCTGGCATTATCATTAAATTACTTTACCGAAAACTGGAGCTTTCCAAAACTAGTTGCATTAATTTTTGGGAAATGAAAACACAATAAATTTTTTCAGTTACAAACTCTTTACCGGCATTCTGAAATTTATGAAAATAGTTTCAACTTTTCCAAAGAAAGAATTGTAGCGCTTGGCAGATGAGCTTCATTCATCTCTATCGGTAACTAAACATTCTGATGCCGCACGTTTATATACTATGTATCTGTGCCGGTAGGGAATAAACAACGTGAACCGCAAAATAAAGCGCAGTTGAAACATGGTTATGCTTCAATGTATGATTTAGTTATATAAAGTGTGGTTATTAAGGAACGAGATCGGACATTCTTGAGACTGTACACTAACTGAAGTGTTAAGTGCAGTTTACAAATTTCAGCCCGTCTTTCTCTATGGTTTAGTTTTCGTCTGGGCTTTAGTAAAAGAGAAATCAGTTATGTAATATTACTGGGATCATGGTTAGCATAAGAATATGACAGCTCGTGAATATGAAATGTCTTGAGAAATTGATAAAATATCTTGGGGAGTTTTTGAAAGAGAAAAAAAGTTATCTCCAGATATTCGGATGACCACATATGGATTCTCTATCAAGACAATGCTTCCAATCACAACGCCCTTTGTGTGAAGATGGCTTTATTGAATAAATGCACCCCCGTGGACAAGTATCCCTCAGGTTATGCAGATGTTACACAATGTGACTTCTGCCTGAACCCCAAAGTGAAAATTGGATTGAAATGATAACATTCATAGCTTGTTGAAGAAGTGAATGTAAAAAACACAGCAAAAATGTTGAAGAGGATGACACCTGATAATCTGTGGCATTTTTTTTAAAGAGGAAGATATTAATGTAGTGGCATATACCGCATATTTCTAAAATATGGGGACAAACTTCGGCAGACAATTTCTCACGAAAATATAAGATGAGAGAGTGTGTATAACGTATCTCCTAGAGTGATTGTTAAGGAAGCTATGCGACCGTACAATTTTAGTTTTAAAATTCGTTTAGTTCAAAATATCAGAAACCACTTGTGATTAAGCAACAAATCCGTGAATGGTATTTTGTATGAAGGAGATCTTACACCTCTATAGACGCGGTCGGTAATATCACCCTTCCTTTTGTGAATAACTTTTCGTACGAGAGTGACTTAAACTGTGTCGCATTCAGTTGGCAACAAAATTTTGGATTGGAACTCGAAAACACTAAGATTACACACTCCATTTTGTAGCAAGCTAGGCTTCATATAGCCATTCACCTACGTCACTGGCCTAACTGTTAAAAATTGCCGTATATTTACGGCAATGTTTACGGAAGTGTACAGTAAATATTCGAAGACGTAACCCGCAGTGATGAAAAACGGAGATCAGTCCGTAAATATAAAATACAGAACTCGTATTTCCTATAGCTTCGGGTTTCGGGGACGAACAATGCCGAGTCTACAAGAAGCTTTTTTTGCAAGGGTAACCATACAATTATCGTTTGTCCTGCAGTTAAAGGTTATCCACGTCACTAAGGTCTATTCTTTCAAATATCAAAAAGCATAATCTTGTGTCTGTAGCATTTAGCCACATTCACAATACACTAGCTTTAATATAATCTGAAAACGTCGCGTGCGTTACTTTACTGGAAAAACCAAAATGATACCATACACGTGGTGTTAGTGATGGGTGCCCTGCCCCCGTAGCTCAGGGGCACGGTGGTCTACCTGTAGCCGGAGGGTTGGGAGTTCTTGCCCCGGCTCCTACGCAACAGGCCCTCAGTTCACATGTCACGCACATGCATACTGTGAACTTGTCATCACGTCGGTCTACCACTCGAGCTCGTCGCACGGCAAAGTACACTTGCACTCTCAAACGTCAAACGTCACACTCGCTACGTCCAACGGCAAATGTATCGGTCAGTGTGGTCAATAAAGACAGTGTTTAAAAAAAATGGATGAGTGGTAAGAGGCGAAGACTCGCAAATTTGACAACTCGTGTTCAAATCATGTTCATGTATATAATATTTAACTTGTTTGAATGTCGTTTTTATACACAGCAGAACGAAAATTAAAAACTTTTTTCATTTTCAGTTTTCATATTAAACTGGAAAAACATTAAACAAACTAGGAAATCAACGGATAGGTTCCGTGCATTCACGGAAAGTTTTGTGAAATTTACGGGAAGTCCGTTTTCGAAAATTTATTTCTCCGTAATTTTACAGTGAATTTATGGACACCTCTGGATAAATTTTTACCAAGCACTTTTCCGTAAAATGAAGGAAATTTTATTTTCACAGTACGGTCATTATTATAGCACTCCATAAGTAATTATGAGCAGAAGGAAAACTTAATACTGGAGTGTAGTTCCATGTGTTCAAGTCAAACAAATAAATAACCTCCAGCAGAAGCAGCTCGTAATGAAGGTATGTCATGTTCTGAGTATGTGCTACACTGTAACGTTTATACTTTGAATCAAATGAACTAACAAAAAATGCAGAGAATCAACTTATCTGATGTATGTGAGGACTAGACGAAACTCTTGGCTGAAATATATGAGAATGAATAACTGTAGGACGTAACACTGATCGTGACGCAAAATGTTTTACTGGCGTAGATATGTTACACTAACAAATAAGATGTAAAAAATTGAATTGCTCTTAGCACCCTACGCTTGGTAATACTGCATAAAATAAGCGTACAGGAAAACCAGAGAAAACGTAGGGGAAACTATGATCCAGTTCTTTGCACTAATGACGTTAAATGAGTGACTCAATAAACATTCACTGTGTAATAGTTTTACCAATTGGATTTTTAAGTGTGATGGCTGTGTGCACTATAATGGAATATTGGGGCTCTCTTCCATCTATCTTAATTGATTTAGACTTTGGCCATCTGATGTTGACAGTTACACTGAGCAGCTAACATCTTTTTTTGAGCTGCGAGTCTACGCTGTAAAATTTGTCTAGAAAAATTCCTAAACTCTAATGGAAGATTTTAACCTATACACAGTATGGAAATAATACCACACATCAAGTTGCAGATATAGAAATGTCTACCGTCATTACTATATCAAGTTGGGAACTTCCCTACACATTTGACTATTTTCTGAGCAAATGTGGGAACGCATCAAAGAATGTATTGGGGGAAAAAATTACTATTCCCTCTTTCTTAGTAAGCGCATACACTGGCATGGTAAATTTCCAATTCATTTCTTAGATTGTAGGTAGAGAGAACGCTCTTGCTCAGGGACGAAGAAAAGAGGAAATAAAATTATTTAAACCAAGTAATTCCGAAAACTTATCAAATTTTACTCTTCCCGTTTTTTTAACACTTAAGTGTGGTCGTTATTGACATACACGTTTAAGTTATATTATATAAAAATTAAAGTGTTTGAAATGGACTGTCTGTATAATGATTGGTTACCTAGTACCGATAATGACTAAAGAAAGCTATACAGAGACCTTGAAGCCTCTGAGGAAACCGTTTGGGTTTTGTGTAGGAAGCGGTTATAGAAAAACTGACCTAGGGCGGAATTACAATTTATACGTAAACTATTTCGAATACGTAGAGGACTGTTGTCAAGGTGAAATTTCCTTCCAGGGTGACAAGTTTAATATCCGATGAAGAGTATGAGGTGATAGCTAACTGTCTTGCGATTCCTGTTGATAGGCATGTGTTAAAAATATATTACCAATTTAAGTACTGAAACTGCACTTAAGGCTGCTAAAAAATGCCGAGGTAGTTAGTTCAACCGCCCATAAATGGTTTTACACAGTAAGTTAAAAAATCTCTTGAAGTCATACTTAAAAACAAGAAAATTCTACCATAGTTTCCTTTCTCGAAATGTTTACTCTATATGAAAGGCCCCCCTCCCCCCAAACAATATTTTTGATTCATTCAGAATTTTACGCTACATTTGCTGAGCTGAATTTGTTTAGTTGAAAAAATGTGAAATATGAAATGTTCCAATCTACATTTAAATGATTTTCGAACAACGTACGTTATAATCCATACGTTCAGTGGCACTGGCAGAACACGTCCTGCGTAGATTCATTTCAAACGTTCCCCCAACATGTAAGGCTTCTCGTTCTCAAACTTACAGCAGTATAATGTTGGCTGTTCTATTATTCTATCTCCACAATACGCTCACAATTCCCCAGAGCTGAAAGAAAGGTGCGATGCAGGAAGCCAGAATACGAGCGGTCATACGGCGCCTTGCAGCCCAACCCGGCTGTGGAGTTTCCCCGCGAGCACAAAGGCAGTGGCGCCAACAACACGAGAGACCTCTAAAAATTCCGAATGCCCCGTATGAAGTGGCGCGCGCTGCTTGAGACGCCCCGTATAAGGTTAACGCCGGCCATAGCAGCCGGCGCCGCGGCCCCACGGCTTCATGTAATATAGACGTCACGTGTGCTGGCGACGCAGGGGGAGGCGGCCCTAGGTGACGTCACGAGGGAGCGCCGGACCGGATTTATTTTCGGGGTCAGGGATGTAAACCCGGCCCGTAAAGAGCTGCCTGAAGGCCGTAAAAGAAGGCTCGTGTGGTGCTGGGGGGACGGGACAGCGTAATGGTCCCGCGCGGCGCGCCATTATCCCGTGCACTGCGCGTGCGCAGACGAGGAAAGAGAGAAAAAACAGGAGGAGGGGAACGGAGGGGATGTGCGCCACAGGAGCATGGGGCTGGAGTTCATCCATACACCGTAGAGTTACACGTGTCTGTAAGCTATCCAAATACTGTAGCAGCTCTAAACACTTGCATTTACAAACGCATTGCGTCCACGCCACAAGGGGTGAAACGCAAATGATAACAACAGGGCGAGCCCACACTGAACTGTAAAAAACATGGCAATTTACTCCTCGATGACGGTCGTTGGCACTACGCTTGGGGATATCAAGCCATAAATGAAATTTTGCGTTTTTCTATACGCTTCCACCATGGTCAACAGTATGTTTGATCTTAAATAGGGTTTTTGCGTGTTCTCGATTAGACGACGGTAATCCAGGGGTTGTTTCCACACACTGGTTTACTATTTTATTTCAAACACACATTAGTATGACCCTATAAGAAATTATTTCCTTCTGTTAAATAAAGTTTGATTCTCATAAAACGAAACCTATTCTATTGCAAATAACGTTCAACACTGCTTTGCCCAAGGATGTGTAAAAAATCACGTCAGAACCGTTTCACAATATTTTCTTGTGTTTAATAAACTTGCAATAGATTTCTCAACAAACATAACCACAATTATTCAGCACGAGAAACCCGATTTTTAATTAAGTAGGGTAAAGAGCGCATATTAAAATAAGTGACGTTTTAAAATATTCACGATTTAATGATAAAAAGTTAGTTCATCAAAGTAGACTCTCACCTAATTTACTTCAAGGGCAAATGCCATAGGTGCATTCGATATGCTTTCCACATACATATATGTATTTGGTATATTCCAAAACATACCCTTCAAGTGGTTTTGTACTGACGTATGTTACACCTAGTCATTGGAAAAAATTTCGTCATAAGAACCACATACCATTGTCTCAAAAAATCTTCTGAGGATGCAATATCACTGATAGGCTCTTACAAAGAGTTTGTGTGTTAATGATTTAGATATTACGCAATCTCAGAGTGTCGGACGCAGCCAGGTTGTAAGTTACAGTTGTCACATAGCATAATTTGAAATATTGTAGAACGATTCTTTAGTAGAGCAAATAATTCATGCCACTAGGAACGTACGCACAGCTGCATCCCAGTAATTTGTATTTTGAGTTTTACCTCAATGACTATTTTCATTACTACAGTTTCATATTAGCACGCTGAAAAAAATGGCTGATTCAAAATATATGTTAAACCACACTCTACGAAAAATTATTTTGGTGAACACAAAGCTATATTGTTATGAATTTTCATCAGAACACATTTTACTTATATGTTACGATGCAGGCTGCTTCCCCTAATCATTCCCGTATCTGCAACCCAAATCGTATTAAAATCGTTCCCACGAAGCTTTTCTTTGGTGATTACATGAACGCAGTTTATTTTTTATTTTTAAGTCGATAGTATGTAATGGAATTGTAAAGAACCAAAGGGCTAACCAGTATAGTACGTTCAGTGCATGATAAGTGTTACTTTTCTCTGAGACCAGAGAGGCCTTGATAGCTCCACCTACATTCGTCTTATCCAGTCTAGGGAGGCTCCGTCGCCACGTCTCGTAAAAGAGAGAGTGATCGAGCGAGAAAGAGAAAGAGAGAGAGAGAGAGATATGGTGTTCAGCGCCAGCGGGGATGAAGCATGATTAAGTTGGGGCAGCGACGGAATGCGAAGCTGGGGAGAACGGGACAACGCGAGAAATCCCACCGATCAACGACACCGTCCGCTACGTTACCCGCGAGTAAAAAATTTGGATTTTATCCCGCGGGGAATTGAACCACCGCACATCTGCGGCTCTTTTGCTGATCGAGAACTAGAAATCTGTCCTCCTGCAGGGCTACAGTGAGTCCCACAAGCAGTGTTGCCAACTAGTTTGCAGGTGTTCTACTACAGATCTCCCAAAATTATACTGCTTTCAAGGATTTTTATAAAAAAGATAAGTTTTAAAACCATTGTTTAGGTATGAAACTGACACAAATGGTCTAGAAAGGCACACACACACACTTTCCCCGTGTTGTAATGGTTTATTATACTACATGCTACCACAGACGGAAATTGCTGGCGTCTTGTCTCAATAAACTCCTGTGCTTGGTCCTCCAGCACGACCCGGCCGGCGCGGCAGCTGATGTTAGTGACTACCCGGGGGTGTACCAACTGTTGCACAAATATTCGGCGCGCATCGGAAAACGCGCAACTGACTACACGGAGACAAGATTTCTACCACGACCTCCGGCTGCGGCAGTCCATGCGCAGTTTCTTCACACTTTTTGAATCAGAGCTTTGAAAGATCAGCCAATTTGTGACGTGTTTGTTTGTTTCCTATATATTTCATGTATTACAACCGTTTCATACTTCTCTTAAGATAGATGTCTCACACTTATGGTAAAATTGAGCTTTTGCTTATAATAAAACTATAAATTATATTTCTTTTGAAATTAAAGAATATATGAAAACAGCGAGATAACAGGTGAGTTAGTAATGCCCAGTAAGGAATAGTCCTCATGCAGAATGTTATTAAATGAGTGCACATAAATGCGTTGTTTTTTTAGGGGGATAATTTAATAGACATTGCGAAGATTTGTTTGCATGAGGCGGATGCGTATCCTGAAAGTGTATCTTCAGCAGGTATTTAGAAAAGTTGGAAGTATCTCACCCCTCGCCTGCCTCACCCCACTCGTCTTCAATTTACTCGTCAACAAATGTGGCGCTAACAGTACCAACGTTCGCTTGGCCACAGAGTAGGTTACTACACAGATGTGAAACGGCTAGGCGGATCCTTTGACGTGGACAAGCCCTCTCTCTGGTTGGCCGCGCGAGGCTCTGTACTATAAAGGCCATGTTAAACGGTACCAAGATTCCGTAAACGCTTGTGCAAAGTCTGCCATAGCTGCCGTTATACCGTCTAGAATGGCCTCCGTCATGGCATTTCCTGCCTTGTACTGACATATTTAATAACAGGTTTGGCAATCTAACCTGTCCTATTTTACGTAGCAGGTTCCATACCAACTTTAGTGCCTGGCCAATCACATTGCATTTTCAGAGCGTAGGGTGCCCCCCGTGGCGGCTGCTCGAAACTTGTTGACGAATGAAACGACAAGGATGTCTCTTCATCTTGATTATATGCCCGTGAAGTTAATACTAATAAACATTATTTTAAAATTCAAAAATAAATAATATTGACGTCGACGCCTTGTTTAAGACCGCCCTAAATATTTTAGGCATTGACTACTGAATGAAAGTTTATTAGAAGGGGTTTTACAGGTATATTACATTTATCTCCTTCAAAGTTAGCGATTAATTTCTGAACTGGTAGCTCAGCGGTATAGTTGTGGTTTTTAAGGCTAAGACATAGTTCTCGGGCATAAGTTCGAAACTCTACCGGACGTTACATTCTAAATCAACTGTTTCATGCGGAGAATAACTTAGTACCGTAAGAAATAAAACCACATTTCAGAAAATCTTTAAAATTTTCGTCAAAATTAACAATAATTATTCCGTTATCTCGTGACTTCCCATCAATATTTTAAAGAAATTAAAAAACACATCGCCAGTAATTACTGAATTGATGTAACGGCCAATGGTAATAATAAAATATAAATATGTATTGTCTAAATGTTTCGTAGGCCCGCACAAGTTACCGACTCACAGCAGTTCTACGAATGGGGTTTCTATTTGCAACGAACCACTGAGTGTGTCAAATGCTAGTACGGAAACTGTTGACGTGTGACAGGAATCTTCAATGGCGGCTCGCATAGCGGCTGTTGCATCGGCTCTTGCACCAGGCCTTGCCGAAGCTTGTACAAGATCAAGTACGGCAGCCGGCATCGTGTAACACCGGCTTTAGAGGTAGCAAGTGCCGGCTGCTCGCCTCACTAGACGCCAGCAGCAGGTCCGTCAGTACGGCCAACACAGGCAAAAAAACATTTGTAAAACGAGCAGAACATTTCTTGTAAAACTACAAATGCTGGTACTTTTACAAAGCATTTTGTTGTAAACCAGTTAAAATTTGTACTTTTGCAAAATTAGAGGATTTGTATAACTACTGCGAAATTCTTGTCATAATACTGACACTTAACATTTAGGCCTATAGGTATTAACTTGTAATGGTACCTACTAAAATAATTTTTGGCAACTAGTGTCCGAATTAGATTTTTTTTTTATTAGAGAATTTTTTGTGTGCAGCTGGCAGCAGTTGATATTAGTGACGACCCTGCTGTGTACAAACTGTTACAAACATATTGCGTGCGCATTGATGAAAACGTAACTGACTATATGGGGGCTAATGTTTTTGGCACGCGGCATGAGGCTGCGACAGGCTGTGCGCGCTGCTACACTTCCCCCTTCGATCTAACCTAACACTCCTCTTACATTCACCCGACAGTCGTGGCGCTAACATTAAGCGGAGCATTGGGTCTCATTGGCTACTGCGTGCTGAGAGACGTTCCCTATTGACTGGGCCGCCGTCTGGCGAGTAGGTTACCACGCGCTAATTGGTTAAGGGAGCCGCCTACTTGGAGGATTTTAGCGCGTTTGGGGCAGGAAAACGCGGGAGCGATAAGGATGACATTGCCACGCACGCCTGATGCCCCTTCGCCCCTGTGCACAAGGCGCTGAACTGGCGTGCAGTGTTTCCGTCATTCTGCGTGTACCTATGGGATTTTAAGTGGTGACCCTATCAGTTTATTGGTGGAAAGTCTGTAGCGAAGTTCAATGCAGGTCCCTGTAATAGTTTCTCATGTTTCCGACAAGTATATTAGGAGCTACGGTAGTGTAAGAAACCCGTTTTTAGCTTTGTTGTTGGAATCGGGAATAGCATTTATATTTTGAGTGACGTATTGAGAGTATTATTCGTACCTCGCCTGAACAGTTTTTTCTTTTGATGCTTTGGTATCACGGATACACGTTTAATGGGTTTCGAAAGAAAAAAAAACGCGTATTACGAATACCGCAGTTCAATCGCCAGATATACGACGCAACGCCCCTAACGGCTGGCATGTGACTCTATTAGTCGTGTGCGCGGCCGGAGTCCACGGCACAAGCGGCTGTTGCAGGTCTGTATTCTCTAGTACTCTGTGGCTTGGCGCCCAGCCCTTCCCTTCTCATTAGTGTCGTCCCTGCTTCTGGCGAGCCAAAGCGCGGAACACGTGAAGCAGACTCAGCAGAAGGGGCGGGAAATTTGGAAATTTAAACATGTGAGAGCCATGCCGCGTTTTCGAAAACTCACCGGCGCATCAGCCGATGTACACTGGACGTTCGAAAAAAAAACCGTTTCGGTCGAGTCTGTAGTGAAGAGTAGTGAAGAGGTTTTATTGCCTTNGGTTAAATAAATTGATCCGCCAGTTCAACCAGCCTGAAAATCCGGTGGATATAATGAATTTGCACCGAAACATCAACCGATTAATTTTCTAACATTTTCTTTAAAAAAAAAATTAAAGTTAACACACTCTCATGTCGTGATTTTAAATGTTCCAAAACACACAAAAGCAATTTGGACGCCGAGTCTTACAAATGGGAGATGCAAACACTATAATTTATGTGTAATTGAAATATAGGCTATTCACGGTAAAGTGAGCACTTTTAGAGGCATTATATTTTGGAATAATAGTCGATGCATATATTTTATTGTAGCCATAGAGGTTAACATTCGTGTCCAGTTAAATATATACACTGTGTTTATTACTTACGTGGCAAAGTATATATTAAAAAGTGGCGGAAAGCTAAAAAAAAATAGCTAATAGGAAAAAAGTAACCAGGACCTTGAAAGTGCTCACTTTACCGAGAACAGCCTATAATTTCCGTCAGGAAGCAGTACAAAATGCCACTGAAAATCACCCTTATGTTTGAAAAATACATAAACCGGTGTATCGACCACTGATGGATCCATCGATTGATTTCCTTAAACGCGGGTGATGAGAATCGCAGCTTGAATCAACCCGTTGCGAAGTGACGAAGAAGTGAAGTGAAGAGATTTAAGATGGCAACGAACTTATCGCCGAGAGTATCCGCATTGAAGCCATGAGCGGTCGTCGCTCATAAGTGGTGACCTAACCTTAAGAACCTATATTTTTGTGTTTACGTATAATTTCTTTCCTCTGGTTTTTTTTCATCATAGCAGAGTGATATCTTCATAGGCGTGGTGTATACGTTTTATCAGCTACTATTTACTGTTTGGCTTTTTCCAGAATCACATAGGTTTGCTACTACCTTTAGCTAACTCAGGGCTTCGTTTCCGTCTCAACAAAGTATTTATCTGAGACGCGCAAATATCGAACTCGTGCGGCGTTTCAGAAGATTAACTTTTCGTTGGCCATATTTGAAGAGTGAAGATGAGGGCCTGTTTTCAATGCGTTAGTGAGTGATGTACGGGTAGTGTTTTATTAGTTGGCTTATTTGTGGCCAATATATATATATATATATATATAAATTTTGGCACTTCGCGGCCGTGATTTTTGGTCGCATGCACTTAATTCTTAGTGGACTGCAAGTTAAAACTTTTGTGCAGCAAGAGGATGAACTGTNACTGGACGTTCGAAAAAAAAACCGTTTCGGTCGAGTCTGTAGTGAAGAGTAGTGAAGAGGTTTTATTGCCTTTAATATTGTGGAACCGCGGCAACAACTTCTAGATCACTTTGCTCTTCAACACTTCATTATTTATTTCAATATAACTCCATTAGTTATTTATCCGTTGACTTATAATTCCAACGAGCCCCTTATTTGACCACGTAATCATTCCAATGTAAGTCACTATCACAACGGTGCGCCATTAACCCGTACTGAAACTTACAGCGTTCGAGGTATAACTAGTTCGAGTCGCGAAGAGCATCAGTAATGTATAGCTTGTGTACTGTTATGTGGAACGAAATCGGTTATCCATATTATTCTTGCTGTAAGTGGTGAAAAAAACACGTTTAAAATTCCTAGAAAGACTTTGTTCCTTACTTGCCAGCAGTTTATATTTACTGTAGTAATACTGAAACCTGTGCACACAATTGATATTGACGATAAGCATATAAAGTTGGCGACCAAAACATTTTTAAATGCTAAGAATATATAAGTTTCATATTTCCATTTAGGCATTTAATTGCATATAAGTAAGCCTAAAAGCAGAAAGTGCTGACGCCTTCAGATCTTTAGCCTTTAAGAATAGACCTCTTAACTAGCAGTGGAGATTTTTCGTGGAAAGACTTATTTTAATTCATTATTTTATTCTGTAACCACCTTTTAAAATAAATATTGCTATGTAAGTAATAAACACAGTGTGTTTATTCCACTGCACACAAATGTCAGTGCCTATGGCTTAAATAAAATATATGTATTGACAATTATTCATATACTATTGTTTATGTTAACTGTTTACACGACAAGCATATAATTTCACTGCGGAAATTCTGAGTGGCGGTCCAGTACGGGAAAGTTTCCACCATGTGGTCAGACTATTCCGAGAAAAATTACTTGAAGGTAGCCATTTTATATAGTCCATTCACGGTTATATCCAACATTTTTTTAAGCCCTGCTAAAATTCTACATTCAGGATATTCCTCCGTCTCATGCAAATGTGTTTTACTAACTCTAGAAAATCTCTCTAAATGGACAACGTTCCACATTTGTGCGTACCCTGTGTAGTCATATTTTGCATAAGGACTATTTCTTACTAGGCATTACCAACATACATATTATCTCACTGTATTTATTCAAATTGATCATAAATAAAATATTAAATTTTATATGTAAAATATAAATCATATTTTAACTTAATAAAAATACAGTAGTTTAATGCAAACACAAGTACAAAACACTTGTGATATTCGGCGTATTTAGGACACAACTAAACAAGTCGTACATGGGGCGATTTTTCAAAGGTATGATAAGAAAAAGTGTGACGAAACAGCGAATAGAATATAACAAAGTCTACGGGCATTTTTCCAAACAGCTTTTTAGTTAAACGGGCAATTTTTTTTTAAGAGACGCTAAGCTCAAATATACGTTTTAAGCCCAGGTTAAACAAAGAGTACACATTAATCAAATATGCGAGTCAGACAGAAATCTAAACTACACTTTGGTGGTGATTATGATTTTAAAATGAAACTTAAGTTTTTGGTGCTTTAAAATTTGCGGAAAGGCGAACTTCCTATTCTTTAAAACCACGCTTGGAGTTCGAACTTGGTAGTTTTCCCAATGAAATCAAGGTTCGTAAGTCGTCGGGAAAGAATTTTTAATAGATCATATTTACAAATCACAATACCCCTTAACTCGTGCCAGATTTATACCTCACGCAATACTCTAGATTTCATACCTCAAATTTTTACTTTGATGTGTAACTCTGCTGTTATTACGTAAGACTTTGGTTAATAATTTAAATATTTCTAAGAAAATTCAACGCTTGACTGCCAGTACTACTACAAATGGAAAAGTCTTGTTAAATTAAGTAGTTGTTTATGATTCCACTTGAGAAAATAACAAAAACCATCTATTCTTATTTTTTCTCAGAAATATTACGAATCGTATTTTACGTCTTGTGAAATCAAAAATTTAAACAATAGACATTAACATTAGTTTAGGAACCCAAAAAATTAACTTACTTATTGAAGGACTTTGAGTGTGCAAATCGAGGGACAGAAGTACAACAGTTTTTTATGGTGATCTCCGTACTTGCTGGTCGTAGCTCAGTTGTGACTCAGAAGGAGGTTCGTGGTGGGAGAAACACAGTCATACAAGAGCCCTAAGTCGTACAGGGTTATAGCCTGGAAACCTCTGGTATTGAGCCTCGACCCCTATGATGGGAGCCGGCAAGCCAAAGGCGAGCCAACAGTCATTTCTAGCTCCATGCGAGTACATCAGATATGGTTTCCACTCCGTAACATTAAATTCATTCTGGTGTATGGGAATTGTTGTAATTTTTCGATTAAATTTTTAGTTTCTGTAGAATATCAATACTAACCTTGCAGAAATAGCATGTCAATAAAAAATTGGTTTAATCGATCCAACGTTGACGGTAACTTTAAAGTTGGCGCCAAAAATAAAAGAAAACAACCTGAGCACATAATTTTATTTCATCTGAAATGTTTTTCTTTCAGTCATAACAATGGCACAAATCAATTCCTTTGAAATTCGATAATTAACTCTCCTGAATTCGTGGTTTATACTCCGAAAATTTTGAAATGGTATATTATTTAAATTTTAAAATTGTAACTAAAGTGTAAACACATACAGAATATTTAAGACATTTCTTTGTTCTCTTCCGGCAATTAAAAAAGTGTTTTTAACTGTAGTTTGACACGTAATATATTAATTGTTTTTAATTTTTTTTTCACTTTGCAGGGTCATTATTAGATAATATATAATTAAGGTACAAAACACGCAAATTATGAGCACTTGAAAGTACATATGAAAATAATATAATTTGAACAGGCATAATAACAGGTTTGAAAATCGTTGTACAGACGCATATAAATGTATTATTATATTTTCTTTTTCATTTTGTTAAGTTGCAGCAGTTTTGCACACAATACTTTTCCTACATGGTGCGTCCTCTGATAAAACCCTGATCATGAACCACAATCAAAGGATTACGAGTTCAGTCATTGCCGTGGGAATCGTTGAGAGATATTAATTCTAACTGACTAGCTGAACTGGGCTTGAGTTTGTAGTTGTGGAAAGTAATTTGTATGGTCTGTTAGTTTACTTTTGTCAGTATGTACGCTGTATATACCGCCCCCCCTGACCTACGGCAAAGAAATAAATAAACATTCGAAAGAAAATTGCTGTTAATGCGCGTGTTTTGCGGGTTAAATAATAAGTTAAACTGCGTAGCTGGTGAATCAGCTAGTGCGCAAGGGTGTGAATGCGCGTTGGCTCAATACGAGCGCTCTCCATCTCCTCGCGGCGATTGGGCGGAGCCGCAGGAATAACACCAAACACGCCGCCTTCTGTTTTTACCGGGGGGCCGGGGTATCAAGTGTCGCCGCAGCACGACAGTCGACCTTATTAGCAAGGCGGCGTGCGCTGCGGGCGGGTCTGAGGGGGTGCGGAGGTACGCGTCAACCCTTAACGCCGAGGGCTATGAGCGTCGACTGCTGGGGATGAAGCCCGCGCGATATGAGAACCGGGGATGAGCAGTGGGATGTCGGAGCGGGAGGGGAAAATAAAACTCCTCCTGCATTCGAAGTAGCGAGGAGAAGTTGAAGAGAGAAGAAAGGAAAAAGGCACGGCCGTGGCGGGAGGGAGAGAGAGATAGAGACGGAGCCCGGAGGGAAGGAGCTGAGCCTAATTCAAAGGCGCGGAATGTAAATTATCCGAGTTCTCCCGGCGATGTGTCGGGACGGCCGGAGGAGGGGAGAAGATAATACTCGGGCTGCGTCTAAAGGCGGGGCGTTTCCGACGCCTCGGCCAAGTTAGCGCGCTTTCCCGCGCCGGATCGCGTCTCTTTCCGTCAGCGACGAGCGAGCATTCCGGAGTTCGACTGCGAGTTCTACGTCCCCTCGCGAATGCAGGCCTGCGATAAAGGACCATCGATGGCGACAATTAAGCCAAATCTTGTCGGACGGTGCCACTGGAGACGACGTAGACGTTGTGTGTTTTCTTTAAAAATTTGTGGGGGGGGGTGTAGTGTTTGGACTACTCGCCTCCCACCTAGGAGAAACGGGTTGAATTCCCGGCGGGGTCACTCCTGGAATTTCGCTTGTGGGAATCGTGCTGGACGATGGCGTTGGTCGGCGGGTTTTCTCTGGGACCACCCGTTTCCCCCACCCTTGCATTTCGGTTCTGCTCCATACTCACCTCGCTTCATCCTTATCGGCTTACAAGACCTCGATGTTAAGAGCGGCCCAAATCTCTACACTCACTTAAAAAAATGGGAATTTTGGAGAAGCTTACAAAGAAAGCGCTACTGGTTTAGAGTCCTAAGTAAAGCAAGGATTTGCGTGACAAATTTTTAAAAGTAATACGTCACTGTAAATTACATCAAGCCATTTTCTTNCTAAGTAAAGCAAGGATTTGCGTGACAAATTTTTAAAAGTAATACGTCACTGTAAATTACATCAAGCCATTTTCTTTAGGTCAGCTGTAAAGCGAAAATACGGCGTCGTAATAAGCTTAAAATACTGTCCACGCCAGACGTCGTGGCACTTGAGCTTCATAGCCCTACAGTCTTAAGAAATATTTTTTTTAGCCTTGCGGTCAGAACACCTACTCATGCATTATACTTCTTCCCCTTCGCTACTTTGGATAACATTTTTATATCTTCCTAAACATTCACTGGCATTATTTGTAAACGACTTCTGCAGTTGAACTGCATGTNATGGATAACATTTTTATATCTTCCTAAACATTCACTGGCATTATTTGTAAACGACTTCTGCAGTTGAACTGCATGTGGTGTTAATCGTGTTTTCAGGTCGGATGCTACAAAGCAGGAGCTGCGCACGCAGTTGTTTCCCCTTTCCCTAGAAAACTGCCGCACCGCCACTCAAACAAGTGCCACAACGTCTGGCGCAGTCAGTAAGGAATAAACAACGTCTGGAATGTACTACACAAAATGTTTGCATTAAGTAACCAATTTGTACATGTAATATCTAGACTACCTACCGTTTAGCGTTGTAATAAGGAATCATTATAGACGCCATAGTCGTATGCCTAACCAAACAGAAGCCATTTGCTCGTAAGCTTCTGCTTTGTCAGAACCCATTCGCCTTTAGGCCGAGAACTCACTAGCATATATATGTCCGCATACACAATTATGCCTGCAAAGATATAGACTGTTCATGTTAAAGTGAGCACATTTGAGGCCCTTGTTACTTTTTCCTTGCAGCCATTTTTTATCCTGTAACCACAATTCAAAATAAATATTGCTATGTAAGTAATAAAAACCGCGTGTATAATCCACCGCAACCGGAAGTTAATGTCCAAGGCTAGAATTAAATATATTTATTGACATTTTATTGCATAGGAGAGGGCTTTCAAAAGTGCTCATTTTACGGTGAATAGCAGATGCGTATGAGAACAAGTGTATACGTACAGATGTCTGCAGTCAGCTGTATGGCTTAAATCCCTGCAACGCATCTTCACTTGTCTGTTGTGCACTGGGATTTGGACACAGTCTCTTTCGAGAGTGTGTACATTGTCACCCGTGGACTAGCTCATCTGTTCTCCTACTTCCTGGGGTCGCGGTGGTGTAGTGGTCAGACTACTCGCCTCCCACCAAGGTGAACCGGGTTAAATTCTCGTTGGGGTCGCTCCCGGATTTTCGCATGTAGGAATCCTGCCGGACGATGTAGCTTATAGGAGAATTTTCTCAGGGATCTCCTGTTTACCACATCATTGCATTCCAACGTTGCTCCATACTCACTTCTCTTCATCCTCATAGATTCTTGAGAACTCTATGATAGGAGCCGCTTGAACCACTCCACCATCTCCTACTTCCTCTTGATACAGTTCCCTTTCGGAGAAGAAAGAGCAGCGAAGTGGAGTGGAGAGATTTGGGCAGCTTTTAAAAGCGAGATCTTGAGAGTATCTGAGGGTTAAACAAGGTGAGTATGGAGCACCACCGGAATACAGGGGCGGGGGAAACTGGAGATCCCTGTGAAGACCTGCCGACCAGCGACATCGTCCGGCACGATTCCCACATGCCAAAACCTGGGAGCGACCCCGCCGGGATTCCAACCCAGTCGTTTAGGTGGGAGGCAAGTAGTCTGACTACAACAGCACTGTGGCCCTCCAGATAGGGTAGCGTCTCGTATCCAACAATGTAGATTTCTTGGACGATGAACCACTTGTCTTTTGACATGTCAAATTCCCGTACTAGTGGTGAAATTGCATTTGTATTAATAATATTTTTTTCTCAATTTATGCCTGTGCCATCTTGTATTTGCGGCCGAGATCTGCAAATACAACGCTCGATTTATTTCGGTTCTTATATTCTTTCAGAGACGCAGTCCACAGAATAGGCAATGGTGTACGTCCCCAGACAGTGAACATGTGTCAAGCGCTTTATAAATAGTCGTATTTGCAAAGGGACACGAACTTAACGTCCTGTACAGCGGTAAACTACCCAGTGGTAGTCTCCTTCCAATGTCGGTCTCAGCAGAGAGTGAGTTACTGCGTCCACACTGCGACACAGGTGTGCATTTTTTCGGTGCCAGGCGGGAAACAAATAATCGCATGCATTTGTATGCCGGCTATTTGAAGCCTCTTGCCGGGACACCACGCATGCAGTCAGCACACCGCAGGCAAACACTGTACAAGCACTTTGCATACAGATGTACGTCTGTACTAATACCGATATAGGCTAGTGAGTACTCGGCTTTAGCTGCACGAAACTGAGCCGTCGAGTGCTCAATATTTTCCATTTACTTAGACCCTTGCTTAGACTGTTTCCCGAAAGAAGGTACAATGACGTAAGTGAAACCATAGACTTAGCACAAGGTAGAGCAATTTTTCGTCTTCTGCGCATGTATCCACCATAGACAACTGCAAAGTCAAATGGTCAAAAGTGATGAACGTGCTTCTTTATATCTGAATTTTGAAAAGCAAGTCCTTTTATATGAGTGTAATAATTTTATCNGAATTTTGAAAAGCAAGTCCTTTTATATGAGTGTAATAATTTTATCTAATAGAATTTTTTCCAGTTGCAGTAAAAACTGGTTTGAGGAAGTACACAAATGTCTTAAAGCACTTGTTTATATAAACAGCTTGTCTTGTTTACATAAACACTGTCTCTTGTTTACATAAACAGCGTCTAACATCAAATCTTTTCCACGTTGTTCATGACTGTCGTATTAGCAGGAAAGCAGTCCAATTTTTGGACACGGGGACTGGTTTCGCGCAGCTAGCACGATCACTCTACTTTATATTCACTCTACAAGCGAATCTTGTCTAGCGTGTCACTGAACTACAATGCAAATATCCGAGCGCTTGTGATTTCTAGACACTGTCAATGATTCCAACAACAAAAATTGTCTATACCGTCCTTAAATCTGGAGAAAGCGTGAATTTTTTCGTGCTTGTTGAACACGAGTTACAGTGGTTGGTCAGCGTAAGAGTAGCCATAAATAATTAGATAACTAAATCATACATTTCCTGATACACTTCGTCAGATGACTAACAAAGACCTTCTTGGGAGGATACTATGTCAGTGCCAGTTGAAGACGCCAGTTGTGTTGTAATTTATTTAAGAAAGAAGTTGTCAGAAAAGCTGATAGTTGCCTGCTGTGCCGCACTTTATACACAACGTAGGCTTGATGACTCATGCGGCCAAGTTAAATAAAATTGTAATTTACCAGTTTATTGCTTTGCTAATCAGGGTAGGAAAAGTAGCTTAGACACCATTTACCGTTACTAATATAAAAGAAGATGGTTTAATATCACTGTAAGTAAGTGTTTGCAAATTCATCACATCAATATACATGCGTATTGAAAAAGCACTAGTAGTGCTTTCCCCAAAGCCTTCAGTAAATTATATTTATGAAAACGTTCCTACATTAAAAAAAAATCAGTAAAATGAGTGTTGAAGTTCCCAACTTTGTATCGTAGTATTCATATATTTGCCGCTTGATATGTGGTAATTTTACCACGCTGTTTGTATGTTCGAAACTTCCATTATAATTTAGGAAGTTTACTGAAAAACAATTTTTCCGGTGCAGATGGAAGGCAATTCCACCCATATTGCATAGAATTCGCTATAGAACAGACAGGTGTAATAGATTTCGACCAGTTTAAAAAAAACCATGTTATTTAATTATACTTACAGACAGAGTCAGCAGTGCTTCGTAATTAAAAATAAAAAGTTTCTTGCCGAAATTTCTGCATTCAAGTAAGTTGAGACCTGGAAGGAGGTTCTGGTAGGTACCTCACAGCGAGGTATTGAGCAGCTGTCATGGTGAAATAAGATGGAGATGGTACAGTGGTATATGGCAAGGGTGGGGGAAACCGAAGTCGCCAGGTAAAACCCAACAGCCAGAGGCATGGTCCACCACGTTTACCTCGGGTGAAAATCCGGCTGATCATGCCAGGTATCGAGCCCTGTTCGCATTGGTGGGAGACGAGCAGTCTGACCACTATGCCACATCCTCCTCAGTCAGTCCAACTGTTGTAGGGCGGATGAAGGTGTCTTGCCTACGACTCTCACAGATAAGCTACCAATATATCAAATGTTATTAAAATTTGTTTTAAAGTGAGCAGTTTTTGGCCTTTAAAAGTTCGGTTTACCAAGGGCAAGGTGACATATTTCCGTCAAATTACAGAACTATCTTAAGCCGCAATTAAATACATTTTCTGACAAACAAGGTAGCCTACTGCTGTTTAGAAATACGCTTCGCCAAAATTATTTTTTGTAGAAGTACGAATTGTATACATTTTTTGTAAAGCTGCGACTAACGTGTGCATGACCACGTAAGTGTATGAACATCTCAATACCCCGTAAGACTACACACATCCTTCGAAACCCAGTTTTGGTGTACGTGTTCGTATGTTTTGGGGTGGAGTGGTACTTATTGCTTCCAAACTAATGGCATATCATGCACAGTCTGGTATCAGTTTTCTCAATCGGATTGATAGTAGTTTTCGCAGGAAATTAGAATTGTTCAGTAAGATGACGTAGCAGCCGCAAGTTGCTATTAATAAGTTTAAATTTTACCAAGGAAAAATGGATTACTCTTTACCAATTTTTTGCATTGCTTTCAGCACATAACAAAAGTAAACTGGTGACATCCGCATGCAAAGGCGCACAGGAAACGAAATAACCTTCCAAATTCAGAAATTCTTACAAACGACTTCCAAATTACTAAAATTAAGATAGCAAAAAAAGTATTATATTTTTTTTAACAATAATATAAATAAGAAGCTCTTATACACTATGTGAACTTTACTTATGAATGTCTAGAATTCACGGTTTAATATATTCTGTCAGTCTCCGTGATACGCATCAACTCGTTCGGCCACGAACTGATAAATCATTTAGGTAATATGGTTTAATATGCTTTATGTGATGACCCAGTACTTTCAAGCATTTTCAAACCAGGGTGGTTGGTGGGGGGGGGNAACGTCCTTCGACACACTTCCACCAAAATTTATGGTTGCCCGCAGGGAAAATACTTGCTTACACTCTATGTTGATTCTCCGCCGCGCACAGTGTCGACATGTATCCTTCTTGCACAACGCGCCTACTGTTACGCATGCAGAGACCGCACGGTTTGCTATCCTCGATGCACTGCTGCTACAAGAAACAAACAGATCGAAAAGATGGATTGCACATTGCCAACCCCAGTATTTTTCTTCGTTTTTCTGGGTAGAAGATTTTCGCGAAATAATTTACACTCTCTCGCTTGATAACGCAGTGCGCGAATATTGTACCCAGATGTTGGTAACTTAAATGTTCGAGAATTAGATGACCGCTTCTATGGTGTGGTTGATTCGAGGAGTACAGACATGAATGCCACTGCGACAGCTTTATTAAGCGTTCATGTGAAGGCATTTCTGTGCGTCTTCCAGTCAAAGATGGTNACATGAATGCCACTGCGACAGCTTTATTAAGCGTTCATGTGAAGGCATTTCTGTGCGTCTTCCAGTCAAAGATGGTTTGGGTAAAATCGTATAATGGAATATACCTAGGCCTATGAGGCATGTTTCAAATGACGCACCACCAAATAAAGACTGNTGGGTAAAATCGTATAATGGAATATACCTAGGCCTATGAGGCATGTTTCAAATGACGCACCACCAAATAAAGACTGGTTTTTGAATAGAGTTACAGGCGTTGAAGCCAGTCGTCCCTACTGGAAATAAGAACGAAGGCCTGCTCTAAAGGCAGAGAGGTTTGATGAACCGGAAAATCATATCAATTTCTACCGAGTCTAGTAGGTTATCCTATAATGTGTTCGATTGCTTTCTAACAATTTTGTGAGGGCTTTACCCCATCACCCAAAGTGAAAGGTCCCAATTGGTTTTTTTTTGCTGATTTTATGAAAAATATTTTGTTTAGGAAATTTTTGGTTGTTTTTGTACGAGTAGTTATTACCAATGAACTATTGGTACTAACTTCAGTTGACGTGGGGTTATGTATAAAGCATACCGAACTGGCTCTCATCGCAGCTGCAACGACTAGTCGTCAACATAAAGGCCAAACATAAATCATGATTTTAATTTCTATTTAAAAATAGTCTTGGCTACAATGTATTTGTTAGGACAGAAAGCGCTTCTAGAGTATCTCATATACATAGATCTCAGTAGGATTAATCGTCAAGAGAAGGTGATAAATTCTTCATAGCGTGTGTTTGGCGCCTGATAAAGCCTGTTTATAGACTGTTCACTGTTGAGTGAGCACTTTTGAACTCAATCTTTGAAAAAGGTCACGTATTTTAATGAGAAAACTGAGTGGCGTGCAACCAGTAAAGTTGGTAACAACGGAGGGAAAGTAGTTCCATGTCTCAGCGTTGAATTCGAAGTCTTGCGTAAACATTTGTAAATGTAGTCTATTCGCGGTAACTTCACACCTTCTGAATCGAACCTATGAAAAGTTACCCCATGTATGACGCTGTGTGGTTGTCTCGTAAAATGCCATGTATCGTAAGCGTTATATACCTCCGTTAACATAAAAATACCTTTTTTTAAAATTGAGATTTACTTACAATTTATCTGTAAATTATAATATTACATTTGTATTTAATAGGAATAAAACGAGCAGAAGATGGGCGCGTTGGTAATGCGTAGAAATAAAAACTTTTTATACCGCACGGCGTTTTTCACGGTATCAAATGTTCAAAATAAATGTCATGCTCCAAAGTGGACCCACGCCTGGAAAATAGTATCTGGTCAAGAAATTCCAAGGCACCTCCACGAAGCATACTTCGCATTTGTAAATCATCTCACAGAATTAAACTATCGGCGAAAACGCATAGGATTTGCCTCAGATGGCCAAGTGTGAGAAATATGTGGGGCTAGCTGCACTTCCCTGCACAGAGTTTCCGAACAAGGTGCGTTGTCCATTTGGTGTGATTTTTTAGACTAATGTAAGCTTAGTTTGCATAAGGCGGAAGAATATGTTGGAAGTATGACTTGTGCGGGGCTTTATAATAGTTTTTAGTAACCGTGAATGAACTATAATGAATTTTTTTCTTTTTGATTTTTTATTTATAACTCTAAGGATTGTAAAATATGTAAAATATTAACTTTTATAATACTTCTGCAGTTTCACTTGACCGACTCATAGAAAACGTGATCAGGCCAATGTCAATGTTAATTTTTCATGTGGTAGAAGAATACATTAGGTGAATTCAACGGCTTTCAAAAGTGTTCAGTACAACGTGAACAGCCTATAGGTGCTTGTGCCCGTCTAGGTGGGTGCTGAGGTAGCGATGGGCGAAGCCATCTTTCCACCTGGCTCGCGAGAGACGGCGAGTATCCTACATGGAGTTTCCTTCACTTCCTTTCATCCCGCGAGACGGGGAGGCAGCTGGCTCTGGGGAAGGGGAGCGGGGGGAGAGGCGCAGTCAGCTACGGGAGCCTTCAGTTCCCGCGCAGGGCAAACTCCCGCGGGACGACGTCGCATTAATCACATCCGGAGAATGGCACTGGGGAGATTCCGGCCTGCCGTCGCCATGGCAACGAGCGCGAGAAATCTAATAGCGATCCGACGCCACCTCCCCTTCAACCCCGCACCCCTCCGGTCGGGCAGTCCACCCCCGCAAATTGTCTGAATTATCATTTCAAAATGCAAAGAAAATATAGGGCTGTGAAATGGGTTTTAATTGCCAGGGGAGTTGTGAGGCGGGATAAGAGGAAGGGATGTTGGGGGGAGGAAGGAGTGAGGGGTTTCCTGGAGATATCACGTAGAGAATGGAAGGCGACTGCTCCTGAGAGATGGATGAAGACGAGAGTGTAAGGGAACAGACGGCCCGGGAGCGCGTGGTCTCCANCAGAGTCGTACTAACCCGTGTGCGAGTTGCCGCACGCTGGATCTTAACACTGGTGCGTGTTTGTGCGAGCACTGTGACGTCACTTGCCCGGGGGTGCTCCGAAACCATCCCCAACTTTTCTCAATCCGGCCTTTTCCAATACACTCCAAAATCAGCGGCGTGTGGTGAACTGTCGCAAGGCATGCTTTGTATTTTTTGTACTATTACCTAATCGCTTGCTAGTTTACACATCGGCCACCTTAAAGAAGTAGTGCATTTGACGTCACAGCGCGTGTGTAGTCGGTTCCTTGCAGCTCTCTCGTGAGTGGCAGCAGTTGATCAAGTTTCTCTCAGCGCCACTCTGGTTGCTTGTTCCTGCTGTTTGCGCTGAGTGTGTACAGCACTGAGCAAGCACCAGTATACCTTGCAACACTTCACCATACGCCACTGTTTAAAATACGTACAACACACCTTGCCCGATAAAGGCCACTCACGGTCGGGTTAGACTAGCATCTAATATTATATTAAATCTATCTTACCATTCTTGTATCACTATTAAACATTATCCACATGAAAATTTACAATACATTAGCACTGGTTTACTAACGCATTACGTCCGTCGACGATCTCCAAACCGGACTAATTGCTGCCAATCTTAGTATAACACATTTTGGTTTCGTGCTGTTGCCTGAATGCTCGGCCTTTCTTGAAAAATCGCCCTCACCCTGTGCGTCTCCTCCCACTCCGAACACCGATTCCTGGGTCGGACTCTTTGATCTCCGAGCATGCGGGCTAGGAGGATGATCTCAAGAAAGATTGCTCTGGAAATGCTTGATAGATACAAACCCAAAGTGCCACACTACGTTATGACGTTATTCTCGCCGAACACGAGGCAGAAGAAAGACCCCGTCAATTCCCTGGGTGGTTTGTGGTGGTAAAAGGGGGGAAGGGGTTGAGGGCAATTACACGTTCTCACTTTGCAGCGCCGTCGACATCCGATCGTCATTCGGAACGTCTGCCTGTAGAAACGGGACCAGTTACAGTAGCGGCAGGTGATTGCGCTGATGGAGGCGTTTCATCAGTAGTATACTGTTCGCCGTCGAGCACTTTTGAAAAGCATGCTTAGGATATACTTTTCTTCCCGTGCTCTATACTTCCGTAACATTTACACAGATCTGAACACTCGCATTCACCCATTGTTCACGTGAAACTTTGAAATTATTGGTTTCAATAGCCGCTCTCGTGTGAAGATATAATCCAAAATTAATAATGTTTGTGGCCTTAAATTCAAACACTACACTTCAAGGTTAACTTCCTTTCTTATTCAGGAACCGTGCATCAGCATGTGTGAAACATATTTTTTTTTTTTTTTTACAAAACTCTTAAACGTGTGCTACAATATTTACGTACAAAATATAACATACCCCACCGAATGCGGAATAGTAATATAAAGAAATTACGATGGCTATAGATATAATTATGAAGCCTCCTACATTGTTAAAAAACTGCTTTTTTAGACTGAGGTTTCTGAAAACGTACTACCCAGACACAAACGAACTTGCGATAGGAGCTTGCGTTGAACTTTTTACAGATGTTCCACCAATGAAATTATATGTCCGTGACTTATAAGTCCCACAGATACACAAAACACTAACAAAACACTGCATATCAATCCAAAATATTGAGCTTGTGGTGATAGGACACTTGATGTGCTTAGCAATGTAGTTTTTATCGCTCCCGCGCGTCTAGGCCTCAAACGCGAAAATAACTCCCAGGTAATCTATTGTCATAAACATGACGCTAAAACACGTAACTACACTTCTATATCAGTGTCAACTTTACTGCGAATGCATCCATTCGAATATGCAGATATGGGGAGTGGTTTTATTAAAAGGGGATTACAAATGTGCTCAGTTAATGGCAAATTAGCTATATAACAGCCATCATCTTCATCTCACACCAATCCAAGGCACATATGAGTTTAGTGTTCCTGGTTTACCTGTCCTCATGCCGAACCAAATACCACTTAACCAGTACACAGGTAGTTTCTTAAGATACCGTGTGGCCCCATCATAGGTGGCAATAACCGCTGCTACAAGAGACTTCGGTTGTCCGTCTGCGGTATCTCCGTCGATGCTGCATGTAGTTACTTAAGATACTGATCATCATTTATTTTTTATTCTGATTCGCCCCCAAAGACACGCTAGCGGCGAGGTTAGTGGCTAGGGACTGCGTCATCGTCAGAACTTCTTCCGTAGGAGTACTCGAAGCTCCGAAGTGAGGAGCCAGAGTACTTGTGTGATTAGTGTACCATGCTACCAATGTGGCGTCCAGTTACAATTCCTGGAGTGGCTGGCTACACCAGGATTTTCGCATGTGTGAAACGTGGCTGACGCAACCGTCAGCTGGCGTGTATTTTTTTATACCACCAATGCTTGGAATCTCGTTATCCAGTGGGTAATACGACGCTCTCGGGTGCATCTGATAATACGCAGTATTGCTCTTATTATGAGCGTAGTAGCAATTATTAGAGGCAGGCAAATCGGCGAATTTATATGAGGACAAACCCTCTTACAAACATATTTACATACCAGGATCTTTTGTTAGTAACAAACCTGCAAGTACACAACGACTGAATACCAATCCACTTACATGGGAGTAAAATTGGCCACTCATTGCAGCGTCAGCCGTTGAAACAGAGAGCTGAAAACTGACTTTACAGCGGAATGTGGCGTCTACCCAAAAAGTCACAGAACTCTTTCGTGTCAGTTTTATGAATCAATATTTCTGTGTAATTTTGTAATGAGTTTTTCAGCGTCTAACATTTATATTAAAGATACTTCCCATTCGCTCGAGTTGTGGGATATTTTCTGAGAACGGGAAACTTCGCCAATTCGTTTGATTCCCAACATTAAACTATTTGCACTGCTTCTTTTTCAATCGCAGTTACATTTATGTGATATTTCCTAGAGGTGTGTTGACTTACTATAAACTTGGAGCAAACGTATTTAAGCGCGTGGAATATGTTTAACACTAAAATAGCCTTTTCGTTGTAGCAGCAAATGAAGAAAAGTACGATTACCTATATTATCTACAAATCTATTAAGTTTAATGTAAATGGTCACTTAAACTACGAAAATATTATGTCAATAATCGCCGTTGACACGCCTGGGCCAGCTGCGAACAACGAGCCCTCGAGGGGCCTGAGATCTCTCATCACCAAGCCAAATATGATTGTGGCTTTTACCAGGAGCAGTAACCAAAGAACTTTTGATGGCTTCTAGAGTAACTAAACTATGAAATCTAGGAATTTTGTTTAACATTTTACGAAATAGTAGGACCTCAGGATATGGTTCAAGGAACGTATGGACACTGAAGTCTGTATGCTAGCCTAACATATGAGGCACGGCCCTGTTTCTGTAGTTTGCTAGAGTTGTTTGAAATATTCTTTCTAAATAAAAGTTTGTGTAAACCTGCTCATCGATTTAAATCCGTTTTTACCTAATCGGCATACGTCCAGTAGGACTCATGATACTGTAAGAGTGCGAGTAAGGGGGTATATCACTGAGGATGTCTACACAAGTCTACACTCTTCGGGGATGTGTTACGAAAACTCATAAACTCCGAAAATTCAATATAAGAATGTGATATTCACTTCGTAACTACGTAGCTTAAAGAAAACAACTTAGTTTGGGTTAATTATGACAGCGGCTCGAAGTTGCTTGAGTTTGTGTTGGTTACAACAGTGGCTCGAAGTTGCTTGAGACTGTGTTGGTTACGACAGTGGCTCGAAGTTGCTTGAGATTGTGTTGGTTACGACAGTGGCTCGAAGTTGCTTGAGATTGTGTTGGTTACGACAGTGGTTCGAAGTTGCTTGAGATTGTGTTGGTTACGACAGTGGCTCGAAGTTGCTTGAGATTGTGTTGGTTACGACAGTGGCTCGAAGTTGCTTGAGATTGTGTTGGTTACGACAGTGGCTCGAAGTTGCTTGAGATTGTGTTGGTTACGACAGTGGCTCGAAGTTGCTTGAGATTGTGTTGGTTATGGCAGTAGTTCGAAGTTGCTTGAGATTTTATTAATTATGGCATTTTAAGTCATAGGTAACATAAAACTGTACTTCGAGAATTTTTTCCCTGGTCGTAAGGTTGTCAGTGACTCGAGATTCCTATAAAATAAATCGAAATTCAGACCTTGATGCTCTACGGATAATACACTGAGGCGACAATAGTCATGGGATACCTCCTAATATCGTGTCGAACCTCCTTTTGCCCGGCGAAGTGCAACAACTCGACGTGGCATGGACTCAACAAGTCGATGGAAGTCCCCGGCAAAAATATTGAGCCATGCTGCCTGTGTAGACGTCCATAATTGCGAAAGTGTTGCCGGTGCAGGAGTTTGTGCATGAACTGACTTTTCGATTATGGCCCATAAATGTTCGATGGGATTCATGTCGGGTGATCTTGGTACCCAAATTATTCGCTGGAGTTGTCCAGAATGTTCTTCAAACCAATCGCGAACAGTCGTGGCCAGGTGACATGGCGCATTGTCATCCATAAAAATTCCATCGTTGTTTGGGTACATGAAGTCCATGAATGGCTGCAAGTGGCCTCCAAGTAGCTGAACATAACCCTTTCCAGTCAATGATCGGTTTAGCTGGACAAGAGGACCCAGTCCATTCCATGTAAAAACAGCCCACACCACTATGGAACCACCAGCAGCTTGCACAGTTCCTTCTTAACAACTTGGGTCCATGGGTTCGTGGGGTCTGCGACACACTCGAACCCTACCATCAGCTCTTACCAACTGAAATCGGGACTCATCTGACCAAGCCACGGTTTTCCAATCGTCTAGGGTCCAACCGATATGGTCACGAGCCCAAGAGAGGCGCTGCAGGTGATGTCGTGCTGTTAGCAAAGGCATTCGAGTTAGTGTTCTGCTGGCATAGCCAAGTGCAGCCAAAGTTCGCCGCACTGTCCTAACGGACATGTCCGTCGCACGTCCCACATTGATTCCTTCTGTTATTTCACGCAGTATTGCTTGTCTGTTAACACTGACCATTCTGCGCACACGTCGTTGGTCTCGGTCATTAAGTGCAGGCGGTAGACCATTGCGTTGTCCATAGTGGGAGGTTATGCCTGAAATTAGGTATTCTCGGCACACTCTTGGCACTGTGGATCTCGGAATGTTGAATTCCCTAACCATTTCAGAAATGGAATGTCCCATGTGTCTAGCTCCAACTACCATTCCGCGTTCAAAGTCTGTTAATTCCCGTCGTGCGGCCATAATCACGTCAGAAACCTTTTCACATGAATCACTTGACTACAAATGAAAGCCCAACCAATGCACTGCCCATTTATACATTGTGTACGCGATAGNTATTAATATTTACATATTGCTATCCCATGACTTTTGTCACTTCAGTGTATTTCGCATATACAAATATATATAAGAGCTGTACACTCCGACTTTTATTATTCAGACTTTTTAGGATATAGAGCCAAGAATTTACTCTAAATGTGAATAAGTTAGAATATAACTGTTTAAATCAGTTTACAACAGATGACAAAATCAACAGTCACTTCAACCTATTTAACTGATGAATTAGTGAAAAAATGCCAGTTTTCCTTCACATATTGATTCAGTCACAGTATTCACTGATTCAGCAACAATTTCACTCGCTGGTTACCAGTGATTGGTTTATACACCGGTGAATTACTTAAAAAAGGTGTATCAAATGAAATGATACCAGATAAACTAATAAAACTCATAAAATATGTTTTTATATGCGAGTTTCGTCTTTTACAATAATTATATTTTTATGAGACAATATGAAAAAAATAGTCTTTCATTTTGTTTAAACGTCTTTCATTTAGTTTTTACATCTTTTACTTATTTTGCACGTAATCATCATTGCGCTCGGTTTGAAATTTCACACTGCATTAAATATAGTGAAGTAAGTGCATTCATGTGTATTATTTGTTTTAACAGTCCTAATGTAACCAGTTAAACTAAAAACGACTGGAAAAAAACATGCAGTTTAAATATACATCATTTTCGATTAAATATAATAATACGTGTGTTTTCCCCGTCATTGCGAACATTGGCTAGGTAAATATTGGTCAGGTAATGGTTCGGAACTGGGATTCAGTGGGTTTCGAATCCTGGGTACCGCGAATTATTTTTCCTTTTTTTAATTACGTCAAGGTGTCTAATTAGAGATGGTAGAAAATTACGAATAAATTTTGAGCCAATATATTTTCTATAACGCTGAAACTAGTTTATACATTCTGATTGAAAGAACAAGGTTTTGACTCGGCTAAGTTGTTTGCAGACCACTCACAAACGTTCTGCCTTATAGTATCATAATCCTCATTGGTCCAATGAAATGGGGCAGTATCTTCATACATGTATAGAAGCCAATAAGGAATGAAAGCAGTCGACATGTGTACAGTACGTTGAATACTAGCAAACAGTTAACTTTTCCCGCAATAAACCACCATCTCTAAGCACAATATAAACGGTGACTATCATTTATTTCTCACAGTTATTTAGCTAAATTTAATAACAACATGACTCGACACTTCTCTCACCTATGACTTACAGGCTGCATGCGGGGTCAACACAAAGTCGTACTCGGGTTTAATTTACGCACACTTACGTTTATTTGGTAAACACAGGTCACTGTTACACATACGAGACCTATCCCCTTTTCCTATCTGTCTGAACTGCTGGGTTAATTCTAACGCGTTCTACAGACGTTCTGGCGAAAGGCTTGTGTTGGGGGGGAAGGTTCTTGGCGGGTTGCTGTGTTTACCTCTGTGTTGGCTGTGGTGCGTTGTCCTCTCTCTCTCTCTCTCTCTCTCTCTCTCTCTCTCTCGGGTTGGTGTCCTGGTGTATCTCTTCGGCTTCTGGCGGGAAGTCCGGGCTCGTATCCCGGGATGTGTAGTCTCTCGCTCTCTGGTTCCACCACCACTCGCGTCCCGTCCCTCTCCCGATCATAACTCGTACATCACTGCCTGGTACTCGCTTTGTCTTCCCTATATATAGTTTTCTCGTGGTACTTCCCCTGAAGCCCGGTGGTTTCCCTAATTCTGCGGGGGAGATGAGGAAGGGGGGGTAGGCGCGTGCTGTGCTACCCCGGCTCGAAGGGGTTCCTTTGCTCGTTACTGTCCTCGGGGTGAGAGGTGGTGGGTGTGGCATCCTCGGGGAATCCTACGGTCATTACCTCAGGTTGCACCCCTGCGCGGATATCTAGCGTCGTGACTAATCTAAGTATGAGCGATTCGCATCAATCCCCTCCCGTCAGTGCGATGTTAGCATACCNAGAGGTGGTGGGTGTGGCGTCCTCGGGGAATCCTAGGGTCATTACCTCAGGTTGCTCCCCTGCACGGGTATCTAGCAACGTGACTAATCTAAGTATGAGCGATTCGCGTCAAACATTTATTTGCCACGCACAGTTCGCTGTCACTCATTCAGCCAGTGAAATTGTTTCACTGAAACAACCGTGGTTTTTCACCAATTCTAAGTGGAGTAATTTTCTCTGATTAGAGTAGTTGAATTACACTGCGAACCAGTGGTTTTCCACTGATTCGAATTGAGAGTGTACCTCTGTTAAAAAGCCAAGCTTCAAAAATTTAAAAGTCACACTTTTTCCTGTTTTCCAGATTTCGTGCCATAAGATTTATGTAGCTAATCCAAATAGTTTATTTCAAGAATCTCATAATATTCACCCGACTTGTGTTTTAGCGCAACCGATGAAAGTGTTTGGGCGCTTCGCCATGTATTGAGACCTAAGACAGAAGAATATTATGCAAATGCTAGTTGATTAACGCAACAGATTGTAGTATTTCCTCACAATACAGCAGAAGTTGTTAGAATAGCCTTGACGAGACTTCGGGAAACCAGGGAATGCTAGTGATTGCGAAACGTAGAGATGTTGAAAAAATATAGATATACCAAAACGATGATACCATATCAACAATATATTGATATAAATACTCGTTATATTTAAACAATGTTATATCGAAATTAATGTATTTTCCAGGTATCTGAATTAAATATCCTTAACATACTCCTTTAATAAGCTCTGTTTTAGATACAAAAATCTAACTAAAATATTACTTATATTTACTTTGGTAACACGCACCAAAAACAGGCGTCACTTCTTTCTGCAATGCCTCGTAACCTCAATATGTAGTATACCAAGCAATTTTATATTTTTAAAATTTTTAAATACATTATATATCGATATCAATAACACCAAAAATCTTTATTTTTCTTTCGACATTACGTTTCGTAAAATATCGACATTATCTATATTTGTTATTTATAAAACTAATAAAGATAATATCGATATTTTTCCCGATATCAACATCCCTAGTCGAAAGTGAACTGTCGAAGACAGAGGCTATGACATCATGCTTTGAGAAACTGTGTTAAATGTCGTCATAGGATGTTTACGATTTATTTAGTACTTTTATATTAAATCTATGGAAAATATGACAGTCTCCACGCTGTTAAAAGTTTCCGTATACATACAGAACATTTTGCGGGAATGTACAGCAAATAAACGGAAACGCAATCCGCAATGACGAAGAACGGCGTTGAGCTCCGTAAATACGAAATACGGAAATAGTCCCTGTTTCCTACAGCTTTGGGTATGGGCGACGAACAATACCGAGTCTACACGAACCCTTCTTCGCCCCTGTCACCAGAAAATTTTCGTTTCTGCGGCAGTTGGGTTATCCACGCCACTAAGACCGATTTTCCAAGCATTAATAAGTAGCATCAGGCGTCTGTATTATTTAGCAACACTCAAATGAAGCAAACTTTAATATAAACTGAAAAACTTGTTTGTAGTACTGTAATAGAAATACAAATTTTATTATTAAAATAATATGTTTTAGTTTTTGGTGAGCGAATAAGGTCATTGAGTTGTAACATTTAAAAATTTCGCTCAATTATATATATTTTAACATCTAAAACATTTTTTTACACATAGCAGAACACATACATAAAGATAAAAAAATTATTTTTTCCAAAAAAATTTTTTTTACTGAAAGTACAGAAAACTAGCCTAGAAATTATCAGAGAGGATCCATCCATTCACGGAAACTTTGGTGAAATTTACGGAAAGTTCGTTTTTGAAAACGAATATGTCCGTGATTTTATGAAGAGTTCACACACACTTCTGAATAAATTTTGTTACCAGCCCTCTTCCGTAAAAATAAGGTGTCATCGCGCATCATTTAATGGGCTCACTGACTGACACGTGCCCTGTCAAGTTGGCTACTATGAAGAGAATATAGTACCATATATTCACATCGACTTAAATATTTTAGGTAAATATATGTGAATAATCATATAATTTGTTCTGCTTTCTGAGTTTTTAACTTCTGTATATCTAAGAGTTAGTAAATTCGTTAAAGATTTAATGTTCTAATAATTCCACAGTTTCACTTTCCCGACGCATGGTTAAAGTCACGAGGCTCACGGCAATTTTAATATTACATATAATGGAAGAACACTCAGTATGGATACCAGTAGATCTTTAGCAGAGCTTTCGAAAGTGCTCAGTTTACCGTGAACAGGCGGTATCGGGCGTAAACTCATGTCACGTTTATCAGACCACTGCCACTTTGACTTTCGAACCACAGTAGAAGTAAAAGCCGGTTGCCATTCGGACGTTCTAGGTTAATTAGCAGCCTGTATTAATCTGATCGTGTATTTGCAGTCGTGTGACAAATTCATGGGTTCTGGGATAGAAGACAGGTGCGGCAGTAGAAACGTGCGGCCATTTCTTCTGACGGCTGAGTTAATGATACAAGAAAGCATGTCTGAGTTTGCTCAATGGTGGGGTGGTACTCCACCAGCAAATCTTTGGTAAACTCCTTCCCTGAATTGATTTTTGTGTATTTTGGGAACATTTTTTCTCAACAGTTACATCCTTTAGAAATCATATACTGATTTTATAAGCATGCCATTACAATATTTATTGATAAAGCTTATTCTCCGTGAGGACCATTTCACAATTAGCCAAATATATCTACATAGAGTATTGCGGACACATGCCAAAGTCTCTCATTCAGTTACTACATTTCCAGTCTCCTCACTTAAAGTCTCATAGTACCACTTTAACTATAAAACGAATGAGAGGATACGCCGCAAAAAAATTAAAACACAATAATTATATTTTAGAATATTACATTGTTATTACAATTTCAGAAGAAATCCGTTCAGTACATCATGCAATATAGCCCCGATCCTTCAGTTCACTAATCATTGAAGATATCTCGTTGATTGAAAAAATCTTCGCCTTGTTGGAAAATGATAAAATTTGTGAGTATATAAAAAAGTTCATTAGAGTTTTCCGGAAATATGTAGCCTGTGTTCTCGGCGTCTTATGCCTTCTTCATGTAGCTCGTTGCAGCAAATGCGTTACAGAGATGACACAGAGCATTGAGAAAGTCCCCAAAATCTTCAGAACCATCACTGTCTCCATATTAGATTTCATTATTGCTGACTTCATGGCCATCTTCACATCCTGTTTCCTCTTCTATATTAAATATAATTTCCGTTGATGGAGGAGTTACATCATTATCAATATTAAGAGCTGATTTGCAGTTTTTTTTTATGTTCATCGACTACATGCGTAAGACTTGCAAGTGTAAATTCCACACAAACCGACTCTACTGCAATCCTTCCGTCTTTAGCATTAACAGTCTCATCACAATCGTCTCAACTGTCTCATCATAATCGTCATAACTGTCTCATCATAATCGTCTGTGGAGTCAGAACCCATCGATGCGACAAGAAGTGTTGACGACGTCACTTGCTGGCCTTCAGTAGACGAACCCTTACAGTTCTCGGTACGTTCCTTCACTGTATCGCCTTGCATAACTACATGGGACCAATGTTGCAATGCTTCATCGAGCAAAAATAATTATTCGTGCCGGTGGTACACTCATGCCAACGAGCATTTTGGCCGAAATTAAAAATTCTATCGCAGAATCGACTCGGGCGACAATCAGGCAGCGATGATGTAGGTTGCGGCTCCATGATCGCTGAGGTCAAGGGCAGGCCTTCGTATTCGCTATCCATCTTCACTATATATAGGAAGAAAGCTTCCAAACCTATGTTATCTTCCCAACATCTGAATGTCAACTAAGGTATCAGTGTTCATCACAGCTCTATATATACATTCTCATATTGCTCGGAAAAACCGTCGAATTTTTTTGATGTCCAAGAGAAAATTAAAATTTTGTACTATTTTGGGCTTTGAACTCAGATCCTGACGCAGTGCTTAATAGGTACAGATTGCATGAACAGATTGCATTAAACTTAGTATCAGTTGCGCATGAATACGTATATGTGAGAAAGTAATGTAGGAACATTGCTAAAAGGTTTCCATAGCTTGGGTCATTAATCGAATTGCGAACCTCTTATCTCACTCTGATTCCCATGTCTGAAGGCTAAAAGTTCCATTTCAGCTTCATGATATACTAGCTTTTATTCGCGGCTTTGCTGGCGTGGTTAAAGAAACAAACTTATAGGGAGAAATAACGGTATTTGTTAGTAGACAGACACTGTTCATAAACACAGAACCGAGCACTATTTTTAGACGCTACTGTACACGATATTGTAAGTCTTTCCATCTCGCGCTATTGTGTGGAGATTTTGGGCATTGGGCACACGCGAAAATGCGACATAGAGCTGGTCATGAGAGAAGCACGGTTTTTCCAAGTGCACCCCCGCTACCTGTAATGTTTGCCGTTGCGCTTTGTTTATTTTTAAAACCAAAACGAAAAGCGAAACAAAGGAAACCAAAAGCAAGTGCAGTCAATTGAAACTATTTGAACGCTTCATATTGACAATTTTTAAAACTACAATTGGTTTGTCGTTTAACATAGAGTGATTAAGGGTAATTACATTTTATGTAAATTTTTTTATATATTTTCTAGCGATAAAAAGTAGACAATATCACCTTTAAGCCCTCCAACTATTTCTGTGCAAGAAATAACGTCGATCGGTTGCTCGGTTGCGACGTTGCATAAGTATTCTGTTTGTACATCTGTTGCTCGGTTGCGACGTTGCATTGTTATAACGTTTGTGTACTTTTTCATTTTCCAATAAGATTTTTTCTGAGGGAATGAGAAATGTTCTCGGAATAAAAATTAGCCTATGTCACTTCCCGGCCCTCCAACTATCTTTGTGCAGAAAATCACGTCGATCCGTTGCTCCATTGCGACGTGAAAGTGAAAGGACAAACGAACCAATAAACACACTTTTGCATTTATAATATTAGTTATGATTCCTGAAACGTTTTCCAATCATTGGGTAAAAACAGCCGATTTGTTTTATGTCTGATGGAAAGTTAATATTTTTATGGTTTCGGGCCTCGAACTGGAGGCTCTGCGATATGACTAAAATACTTATATTGTTTAAATAATTATAACTGGTACATGTGAGTACATAAACATATAGAATAACTCGTACAAATTTCGTTAAAAGTGATCGACTGTGCAGGTCGGTATTCAAACTGTGGACCCTATATCTCACTATTACACCTTTATTCTTCATCCAAAATTGGTCAAACAGCCCATTATATATTTCATGCACCATAAGTTTGAATGGGATTCATTCGGGCATTTCCCACTTAAGTGTCGCTTAGGTAGTTCTTGGACGTAGACTAGTGGCATATAAAAACGGGGTTCCGGCACGAGGGTATGAAGCACAGGCGCCAGGCGCCGAACCCCCGCTTTGCCATTCCGGTCGGCTGGTGGCGATCTGGTTCGCCATCTTGAATGTTGGTGACCTTTGACGCTCTGCCTGTAACCTGGGATAACCGTAAACCCAAAAATTAAAATACATATATTTTTAATATCATAATTTAAAATATTGAAAATGTATAAACAATTAAATATTATACACAAAAATTATTTTAAAGGTATTTTGAGAATTTGTAAAAAAAAATTAAAAAAAGGTTACTTGAAAATGTATAAAAATTCATAACAAATATTTAAATGTATTTACAGAATTATAAAAAAAGATATAAAAATATTTCTTTTTATGGTTTAAAACCATTTATAAAAAATTTTTTTTTTTGCAATTCTTTAATGCAGAAGACATTACAAGAAGGTCAAGGTAAAGTCAAATGTATAGATAAAACATCCAACATCCCAGCACCCTTATGCCTAAATCCTTTTTATATTTTACTAGTCTACATGCAGGAAACACCTACATGACACTTTAGTGAAAAATGTTAGAATAAATCCTTTATAAATACATACTATATGAAAAATATATAATATAGGATGATAGAGAAATTTTGGACGAAGAATAAAGATGTTATAGTACAACATAGGGCCCTCAAATCGAATACCGACCTGTGTATTGGATCATTTTAAAGAAAATGTGAAGGATTTTCTGTCTGTTTACGTACTAACACGAACCCGATATAATTATTTATGCAATATCCATTGTTTAGGCATGTCGCAAGGCCTCCAGTTCGAGATCACAAACCACAATAAGTTACTGATATAACTAATGAGCCTACTTTACTCAACATGGGTGCAACTAATTTAAAAATAATATCTTTAAAGCTGAGTTTGTAGGAACGACTTTACTTCTTTTTTTATAGAAATAACTTTAGAAATAAAACCAGAAACTTATGCAACAGTAGTGAGACAATTACAAATACACGCATGCCTTACCCGGGACTTGAACGCAAGAAACCTCGTACTACAAGCTAGCATGCAATCCACTGAAATACGGAGGTCGGATTCGGAGCATCAACTTCGGATTTAATCAGTCTAATGTTTCATATGATAGGGTTTTTCTAACCTTAAATATTTTCAGGGCCTGTATTTCGAAAATAAGTTATTAAGTCATATAAAACATGTCAGTTTACATTAGATTGCTTACCGTAGAGCTACATGTGTGAAGAATTTAATGGAATTTGAGTCCTGAGATATGACAAAAATCTTTATTTTCTTATTAGATGCTATTGTGCATAATTGCCCAGAAAACAGGCTATTTATGCGATGCTTATAATGTATACTGTCTACGTACAAATTTTAGTTGAATTTGGTTAAATTAATTTATATACGTGAAACTTACCGAATAGATTTATGAAACTGCCATTTTGAACATCGTTTTCTGACCCATTTAAATAATGAAAGTTGACGTGGTCTTCTGTGGCATTTATGGTATGCACAGTTTTGTACAAATTTTTTTTAAATTTTCTAGTGTAACATTTGGTGAGAATCGGTTGATTGGTCCTCGAGACATGGTATAAAGCATCCATAATTTTCATGTGGCGATCTGCATAAATGGAGGACAAAAAGTAATGTAATAGCAATTTAAATAATTGTATACTGCAGTACACTAATTTAAGTTAAATTAGATTACATAGTTCAGTAGATATCGCCAAAAAAAAATACAAGTTTATAGTCGCAATTCTGAAAATAACTGTGTCCTAATTTAAAAAATGCGTTTTTTATTATTTTCTACTATAGTACAACATCTTCACCAAATTTTCTAAGAATTGGTTGATTGTTTCCTGATATGCGAGATAAAATCATTATTTTTATTAGTATGGCTATCTTGCAAAATAGCAGAGAAATGAGGCTCTGCATAGACAAATTTGATAGTTGTAACTGGAACTGCCAGCAAACAACATTAAGTTGGAATGTGCTTGGTTAATAAAATATCCTGAGCTAAATATTAATTTCGCACATCATTTCGAAAATAAGTGCTTGACATACATAAAACATACCAGTTTACACCACCCGTTGAAATTGATTACATAGTTTCGACGATATAGCATTCTAAGCTAAAAAGGCTATGTGGCCGCTATTTTGAAAATAAATGTCTGGCATGCTTAAAACGTACCACTAGTCATCATATACCTCAGTAATACTTGTTTGTCAAATATCGTTGGAATTGGTCAATTCTTTCCTATGATATGGGATAAAAACTTTATTTTTTTCGCATTACGCTACCTTACAAAATGGCGGACATTACATTATGCATGTAGATACAGTTGATAGTTTTAATATCTACTGCCAGCATACAAAGTTATGTTGGAAATTATTACATAGTTTAGATAATATAGATAATTTAAACTAAAATGTCTATATGGCCGCAATTATGAATATTAGTGTCTGACATGCTTCAAAATATCACTTAACATCATCTTTATCAGTACTACTTGTTTGCCAAATTTGGTAGGAATCGGTTAATTATTTACCTAGTTATGAGAAAACTTTATTTATAAAGTCCTATCTTTCAAAAAGGCCAAAAAATTTATTTTGATAAATATGATGGTTGTAACACATACTTTCGGTATACAAAATTTGGTCGAAAATGGTTCCATGGTATGTCATATATACCAAAAAAAACTTTAAAAAATGCTGTGGCCGCCATTTTTAAAATAGGTAACTAATGTAGTCCAATCACTTTTGTTTACATGGCTTACCATAGTATTACTTATATGCCAAATTGGGCGATAGTAGATTTCATAGTTTACGAGACATAATATTAAAATCTTTGTTTTTAAAAAGACGCTATCTTACAAAATGGTTCACGAACAACAATATCCGTCTCAAAATCTAATGTTTAGACATAGGTTTAATGATTCCTGAGATATGATTTATTTCCCAAAATTTTAAAATGGCCGTCGTTTTGAAAGTAGTGGCCGAGATGGTCAAAAAATTCATAAAGTTCTATTGGACTTAAAAAACAATTTTAATTTTTTACACAGTGACGGGAGAATATATCAGGAATATATAATGAAGGTGAAATTTAGGTTTTTGCCATAGAATGTAAGAATGTGAGTGAGATAAGAGGTTTGCAATTCGTTTAAAGACCCACGTTTTAAAAGCATTTTAGCAATGTTCCTTCATTAATTTCTCACTAATAAGTATTCATGCGCAACTGATACAAAGTTTTATGCAATCTGTACCTATTAAGCACTGCGTCAGGATCTGAGTTCAAAGCCCGAAATAGTAAAACATTTTAATTTTCTCTTGGACATCGAAAAAATTCGACGGTTTTTCCGAGTGACATGAGAATGTATATATAGAGCTGTGAAGAACACTGATACCTAAGTTGATGTTCAAATGTTGAGAAGTTAACATAGGTTTGGAAGCTTTCTTCCTATATAAAGTGAAGATTGATAGCGAATACGAAGGCCTGCCCTTGACCTCAACGATCATGGAGCCGCAACCTGCATCACCAATGCCTGATTGTCGCCCGAGTCGATTCTGCGATCGAATTTTTACTTTCGGTCAAAATGCTTGTTGGCATGACAGGACCACCAGCACGAATACTTATTTTTGCTCGGTGAAGCACTGCAACATTGGTCCCATGTAGTTATGCAAGGCGATACGGTGAAGGAGCGTACCGAGAATTGCAAGGCTTCGTCTACTGGAGGCCAGCAAATGATGTCGTAAATTCCTCTTGTTGCATCGATGGGTATTGACTCTACAGAAGATTATAATGAGACAGTTAATGCCTAAGACGGAATGAGTGCTGTAGAGTCAGGTTGTGTGGAATGTACACTTGCACGACTTACTAGTTAAGTCGATGAACTTAAAAAATAAAGGGCCGTCAGCTCTAAATATTAATGACCACATAACTCCTGCTTCAACAAAAAGAAAATTTTATATATAATACAAAACAGAAGGTGGAGATGACCATTAAGTCAGCAAAGCAGGAAGAAGACGCTGAGAACAATGGCTACATATTTCCCGAAGACCCTATTGAATTTGTTCATAGACATATACATTTTATTGACCTACAAAAACACGGGGATATCTCACAATTTGTTAAGATATCTTCAATCATTATTTAACTGAAGGACCGGTGTTACACCGCTTGATGTGATGAACTGCTTTCATCTTATATTGGAATGTGTTTAAGAAATATACCTTTTTATAAAATAATTGTGTTCATTTTTTTGTGTTGTATCCTTTTATCGCTCATATTTCAAATGTCGTATTTTGAGCACTCAAACATTAAGCTAAGATTTGCAATACAGATTGTTATTGAAGACTTAAAATTAAATGTGTATGTATAGTGGACTGTCTACAAAACATTAATTCAGCTAGTATGTAAAAGTCAGAGACTGTAGGTGAATGGATGTAATTTCTATATGTATGAGTGGGGACAGACGACAAACAGAATGATTGACCAAACGATCGACCGAGGGATTGATCGAAGGGTTAGTGAGAATTGCAGAGGATTGCGAAAAATTATAGAAATATAGAAATATTAATGGAACGATTGGTGAGTATTGCGAGATTTGTTGAAAGATTGTAAAAAATTTATGGAATGATTGTGAAAGATTGGTGGAAATTTTCAAAGAAGGCAGGAAAGACCATGAAAGACTGGTGGAAATATTGATGAAAAGATTTGAACATTGATGGAAAGATTGCAAATGATTTATGAAAATATTGTAATATAGATTAAATGATTGGTTGATTGATGGATTGATGGTCAAGAAGAGAATGGAATATATGACCATTTATCACACGAGTTGGTCTCGAACATTCAAAATCTCAAGGGCCTAGCACACTTGGTTTGTAAACCATAGACGACTATGCCTGTAACAGTGTTGGTAGATGCTGATCCATAGCATGAATTTAACATTCTCGGATATACGGTCACTTTGCTACTTGCATGATAGGTTTGGTGTAACCACATATATAAAACATTAAAAAAATCCGAGTAGCACACATAAGCCTTCAAAACAGTCAAGGCAGTGAATAATGTGCAGATTCAGATATTTAATTACTAGACTTTATGAGAGGAGACTGGAAATGTAGTAACTGAATGAGAGACTTTTGCATGTATCCGCAATACTCTATGTATAATTTCGTAATAACACTAAAATAAATTATTTAAAAATTTATATTTAAAATTCAATAATAAACACATACTTTTGATTTGGCTTAGATTTGGCCTAACTACTGTTCTGTCCTTGAAAAGAAGTTCCTTAATCCTTCCAATGCTTGGAAGGGTGCTTTAGGGGCTTATAAAATTTAGGGGAAAAAAGGGAAACATCGATTGGAAAAATTACATTTTGAGGGATAAAAGGAAATTTTGAAGGAAAATACGAGAAACCCAAGATGGCGGTGGCCGATGCTGTCATGTCTGATCCTGAACCCTGTTCGGGAACCTGCATAATCTCTCTACTCAGTAAACATTTATGATACGTTCAATTTCTTTCGAATTTATTTATGTTTTATTGAGCAAAATTATAAATATGTTTGGCTGAGAGTTTTAAAACATACATTTCATAAAATAATTTGTACCATAATTATATTGAAGTGTTTAATAACTACAATATTAACTTACCAGATTTTAAAACAAAGTGTAAATACATTAAACATATCCAAATTTAAAAAAAATTGCAGATGCTATTTTACTGAGTTATACAGAAATTGGCAGTGTACGTTGTAATAAATTAATAAAAGAAAATGTTCTAAATATGAGTGTAAAATGGTGTTTCTGAAGAAAATAAATGTTTTATTAGCAGAGAGATGACATACATAACCGAGTTAGTTAAGTTATTACCTCGTGAACAGTAGACCCTTGGTTAAAATCCCGGGAATAAAGTGGGGCCATCACGAACGTTTCTTTTCACAGAGCAGCACTAACACTAAGTCCATGAAGTATTTTCTGAATCTAAAAATAGCTTGTATGAAGTGTGAATGATATTAGTCGCAGTCTTTATAGCTATATAGTCCCATTTGACCAGACTACATAAATCTCACTTCCTGCCAAAAAACAGCTATTGCTGCCAGTGCGTTTCAAGAATGGAATGGAGAACAATCGGCAATGAAACTGGCGGCTCCATCGTAGATTTGCTTCAAACAGTCGACCACAGTTACCACACTCGTGGACCTTGTCACTGAAGGACATTTTACTGCAGGCTTTGTAAACAGAAAGATCCTATGTAACCAGTGTAGTCAATGTGTACCTTAAGATTATTTCGATTTCTGGACTTCTCTACACTTTTAGTGTACATGTGATTCACACTCACATCACCATACAACGAGCACATAGCTCAGTGGTTGCGAGGTTAAATAAACCGTTATAAAAACACTTGTTCATTACGGATTAAAACCTTACAAACTTGTTTGAAAATCCAAACCCGGATAAACACAGTGATTGTTATGATTATGGGAATTCGAGCATACTGATTGCTGGAGGTAGAACATGTGGAGTGATTAAGTTATCTCGGAGGTCAGCCATGTTTAATGAGCATGACCTCGACCTGCGTTGACCTTGACGATTAAATGTCATTAAAATGCACTGAAATTAAAAATTAAATAAATATCTCAAAAAAAAAAAATTCTATTTTATTTACTAACCACTTTCTTGACATTGCATAACTTGCTTAACAGAAACATCAAGCTGTTCAGCCACGTTCCTAATAAGTCCTCCGATATTTTCAAAAATATCAACCTTGGAAAATATATTCTTCTTCTATACTGTCTTCGTGTCATGAAAGTTATGTATGGATGTTTTTACTGTATATATTTAGTGTTACAGATATGGTAGCTAATTCTGGTAGTGGATAATTAAATATGTGTTCCTTTAGACGGACACATAACAGTCCATCTACTGCAATAGCTTATAATAACCAAATTGATATTCGTGATGTTATATGTTGAAAGACTTTCGCAATTCATAAAACTGTTTTAAATAATAATGTAGTTATTTATATCGCACAAGCTCCTATGATGTATTCAAGAAAAAAATGTAAATATGAACTTGGTGAATGAATATAGATGTTCCGTAAGTTGGTTGGAACTTGTGGATGTTTTATGTCAACACATGGGACTGGAGTATCCCGTCGCCCGACGGTAATATTAGGTCGGGCGACGGAGACTGATAATCTATGAAGGACATTGCAACTCCTTCAAATATGAATCCTCCCTACTATACCACTCACACTTACAACTATCATACATACAGTATAATGTAACAAATTAAAGTTATTAAATAAACACTTATGATCATCTAATATGAAATTTCTTTCAACGGGTTAGTAAACTACCAATCCAGCACAATATATATCATACACTGAAGTGCCAAAAAAACTGGTACACCTGCCTCACATCGAGCTCGCAGAAGTGCCACAAGACGATGTGGCATGGACTCGACTAATGTCTGAAAGTACGCAGGAGGCAATTCACACCATGAATCCTGCAGGGCAGTCCACAAATCCAATCTGCGCCAATTTGAGAAAGGGTTGCACGTCTGTTACGTTTAATGATTCTCGTCAGTCGTCGTTTGTCCCGTTCGTTCACGATAATTTTCCGGCCGCAGCGATGTCGAAGATATGATGTTTTACCGGATTCCCGATATTCACGGTACACTCGTGAAATGGTCGTACGCGAACATCCAAATATTATCGCTACCTCGGAGATGCTATGTCCCATTTCTCGTGCGCCGACTTTAACACAACGCTCAAACTCACTTAAATCTTGATAACCTGCCATTGTAGCAGCAGTAACCGATCTAGCTGCCGACCGCATCGCATTACACTGATTGGTTCCATACCTCTGCTATTTGCATACGCACGCCTATACCAGTTTTTTGGCTCTTCGGTGTATATATATATATATTATACATCTTGGATGTGTTTTTTCTTTTGGATAATTCTCTGTTCCCTTATAAGTAAACATGTAATACGTTGGTTTAAGTGTTGGTTCAGGTGTTGGCAGGAGAGTTTTTGTTCTTCTTTTTATGACCCTCTTTACGGAAAGCAACATCCAGGTAGTTTTACTACATCTCTGGCACATCACCCAACCTGTCCTTTAACAGGAATGTTAAAATTTTATGTATACACTCTTCTGTCTATTAAATTAAAATTAGTTATTCTCTACCTTATTAAGTCTCCTTCAGGCAGTTATTTATATTGCTCAAGCTCCTGTATTGCATGATTTTTAACGTGTCGAATAAGTTTTTCGGTGCTGCAGTCATTGACTCTCAATATATTTATCCTTCTAAGAAAGGTGGACCACTTTGACCGCATTTTAACACATAAAATATATATTTTAAAAATTGTTTTCACTAAGCAAGAAAAGCAAATAATTTACACGGATTCGAATCCTTAAGTTTTCTATAAGGAGACATATCAATCAGTTACATTTTTTTATATTTGTAATTACTATTTTTAAGAAACCAGATATAGTGGTTTCCAGCTCATAGGCATTCTTAAATAATCGTTCTTTGAAATAAATTCACTTATCCATTCGCACACACACACAAATACGCGTAATATAGTTGCACTTAACAAATCACAACAAAGATTACGGATAAAAACGGCTTATAAATCGTGCGTACACATACTTTATCGTATACTTACATGTCCAAATGCATACCATTACTCTCTGTGTTCACCATCGTACGATGTCTCGCAAAGAATATTCTGAGTGAATTAGCTTCTTTAGAAGGAAAATTGGTCTTATAAGACATATGGGGAAGCACGTATTCCAACTTACATTTTTCAGTAATGAAATTCCTACTGCTTTTATAATGTTCTTGAGAACAACTTCTGATAAAACTTTAACAAAGTTATAAAATATGAAAACTGTTCGAGTTATACATTGCAATAGATTTTAAAATAATGTATGACATATCGTGTATAAGAACAACAGGAACTCTGCCGTTATACCAACTCGTGTTACAACACTACGATCACATTCTTTAAGTTTATAGATGTATGTGATACATAATATTCTTCTGGAAGTGTTTATTTTAGTGAAATCACATGATTAAAACTCTGCTGCTAGTTGTGCCAGCAGAAAGGGTGCAAATTTACTTCGTGGCAAGTGTTCTTGCCGGATGGATCTGACATCACGGGGAGGAATGTGGTGGGTGATGTTTAATCAAATGCGGAGAATTACCCATAAAGATGAGTTCGACATATTTTCGCCTTCTGTTCATGTCTTTAACATTCGCTCACGACATGTCGGGATAACTCTAAAAATAGTGCGATCTGTTACGTGTATGTTTACTAACATTTAAAATTCTAGGTGATGATTTCTTATACATATAAAATTTATTTTAATAGCTTGAACAATTCATCTTTGCATCAAAACGCGGTAGAAAGAAATGTGCTAAAATTTCAAAGCAATAACGTAAACATTTTTCTAACTGCGAGTCTGAGAAATGCAGTTTTGAAATTTGTAGAGGCAATAAAGGCTAATGCACTGCCGGCATAAGCAATCGACACGATATTACCACTAGAGAACTGCCATACGTCTCAATGGCGTAAATGTAAATCATGCTAACATAGAGGTAAATTTGTGAAGTGACACATCTTCTTTAGAAATCACACTCACAAACTTAGAAATGTGAACATTTGTCGTTTTATTAATACGAAAAATAGGTATGTTTTGAAAAACGTTGCGTCTTTACAACCGTTATTCGGTAATCAAAAATGTATTAGGAGAGTTGACACACACAGAAAGCCAAATGATCCCATAATCTTAGTTTTACCAAGAAAACAGTCTAAAAATAGCTTTCTAAAATTAGAAACGCGATACAAGTGAATCATATATCAAAAGTAATATGAATTTGATTGAAAGCAGTTAACTTATCTTTGTAAAAGCCGATAACAAACCGCTTGTGTAGTAGACGAATTTGTCGTGTGTAGAATGCTAAGTGAAAACAAAGCAACCAGCAGAACTATTGTGCCAAAGGAAATATACGTTTGCTAAGTGACTCTCAACGTGCTTATTTCAACAGAACAAAATCGTAAGCAATAAAACATCGTATTATAAAAATTACGTTTTTCTATTTATTATAGCATTATTACTAGTTTATCAGCTGCTGCCAGAGCTAGAAATTATTTGGAGAGTTTAAATCACAAGTAGATCAAGTCCGTCTTTTGTAATTACTGGCCAAAACTTAGGTCGTAATAATTATGACAGAAATTTAAATACAGCTACTATTCAATTAAATATGTAAAATATAAATGAATCTGTGGACGTGATCTAGTTGTTTACTGCACCTTCTATTTGACGCTTGACTGGTTAGCGCATGATTCACACATTCTGCTACTACTGGTTTCTTACTGGTTGAGGGTCCTCCAGGATGTGACAGACAAACTGCGTGTCCAGATACAAAAACGACACGAAAATGCAAGTGTTTAAATGTAATTTTTCCTCGAAAGGAACCCGTTAATTATTATTTCCAGTCTACGCATATAAATAAAAATAAACTTATCTCAATGTGAGAAACTGGAATAAAAACGACGTACACTCGGTCTTGTGGGCAGGCTGTTGAATATAACAAGAAAGGATTTGAAGTGAGGTTTAGTAGTTGGGACCGAAATACGTCACACAGATCAGAGTTCAAAGATACCCTGTCCAGCAGGGAGCCATAGCATCCCCTAGTGTACAGGCAGTTAAAGGTAAATTGAGCACTATTAAAAGCGCTGCTTAAGTTCAATTTTCCATCTCATACTGTATACTCACGCTGTATGAAAAATTTAAATTCCCAAGGGCTTGATAACCTTATTCAAGCACCAGTCAAATGAAAGCGTGAAATTGTTACGAACCTAAATGTGGTACTAAAATAAAAATTTGTTATCTAATTTGTAAAAAGCAGAATATAAAATTAACTTTATTTACCATTAATATAAATACAACATTCGCAGTACAAAATCAATATTTAGGGATATTTTACGTAATTCACTGCCAAATTAACTGAGAGCCTGCACGCAATTGTGTTATACAGTTACCGGCCAGTGATTTTATTCGAAGTTTGATTTAAGAAGTGCCCACTCTTTCAAGTTTTGTGAAACCCTGCTTAAGTTTTACTTTCAGGCCATTCCTCCACCTCATTTATACAAAATACACGATAAGGGACAATTATTCACGCAGTTTAATAATATTTTTCTTAAGAACTATTTTATTAAAATGAGTTATAAATAAAATATTATAATTTATAGATTTAAAAAAAGGAAAATTTCCATTTACCAAAGAATAATATATTGTTATATAAACAGAAGTGATGTTACGCACTTGTGATGCGTAACATTTTTAGAAAACAAACACACGCGTCAAACAATACAGAGGGCGATTTCGCTAATGTTTGATACAACAAGTGTGAACAAACTGCTAATAGACTGTAGTGGGAGAGGACTACAGTGGGAAAGCCGCTGGGCAAACAGCTTGTAAGGGAACAGAAGGGTCGACAGAGGGGTGGGTTACGACAGTGAAGCAAGGGGGAGGCTGTATGGGGTCGCAGAACGGGAATGTTGGTTTGTAGGGGTGGCGGCCGGCATGTAAAAAAAATTGCCGCGGTTGTCTTTGTCTAATTAGCATTCCCAGTGATGGGGCCACCCCGAAAGATAGAAGAAGGGGAGGGGAGGCTGGCGGTAAGGGGATGGGCAGGCACCGCGCCCCGGGAATCCATTATGTCATCCTTGGGGCGCGCTTCCGCAAGCCCGCAGTTTCTACACGCATATAGTTCCGATACTCTGGTCTGTTTAATAACAAATGCAGTGGTTTTATAACTGTGTCGAACACTGTTAAATATGTGGCTAGTATTTATATGCTTTCCACTTCATATAATTGACCCTTATGAGCTGGATGTTACGAGTCGCCCAAATATCTTCACTCCCCTCCACTTCATATAAAAGAATTGAACCAGTAGTTTTTGCATGCCCATATAACGAAACCGATCTAGGTGGCGCAGTGGTAGACTTTAGACTCACATTCGTTAGGAACTGGGTTCATAATTTCGGTTTTCCACGGTTTCCCGAAATTACTTCATGCAAGTGCTTGGATGGTTTCTTACTGCAGGCCATGGTCGATTCCTGACAGTTCCTGCTTGTCAGAGCAACTTCTTCTCTAATGACCTTGCTGTCAACGAGACGTTTAGCCCTACCTACCATATCACATGACGAAATAACATTTTATAGTTCTTGGAGCGCACGTATAAGAACTTAATCATTTGCCGAAATTATGCATTTTGCACTGTCCAAAGTAATGTTGGCGTATGTAATAAAACAGGGAGTTTGTTCTGAATTTTTTAAATTTGTGAATTTGAATGAATTTTGATGTATTTTCAATTTATATCTTGGCCTTAATAATTTCGCAAATTACTTTTATTAACATTAACTAAAGCAATAACCTTATGTTTTTGCTAAATGTTTTTGTAAATGGGTTGTCTTATTTGAATGTTCCAAAAACCATAACATACCTGATTTCACAAATTTTTTAATGTAAAATCTAAGAAAATTTTCTGTTGACTACTTTTAGACACATAAAATATAACTGATATTTTACAACGCTTTTAAGTAACGTCCGTAACATTTGCAAATTTTTTTCTTTCGTTTACGATTCATTTTCCGAGAAAAAATTCTAATGAGTTAATTTCCTGTGAGATATTTCAATATATATATATATAGAGAGAGGGAGAGAGAGAGAGAGAGAATAATGTTAATTATGACGGATTGTGGAAAAGTCTAATTAAGTTTGTGAATAACTTCTCATGTACTCACATAAACATAAAATGTTGGCCGAATAAAAGTATATTTATTAGAACAGATTAAAACACACCTACTAATATAACAAACGAAAGTAGGTTTTGTCCAGTGGGAAAATAATCACAAAATGGAACGTTAAGTAGTGAATACGGCACATCGTCTCATATCAAAGTCACTATTTCAGCAGTCCACATCAAGAGAAAATGAAGTTTATTATTAAAGTTTGATGTCAATATTGTAAATGTTTTACGTCTAGGAATAAAATAAGAGTTTCAATTATCTACGTTGGCAACACATATAACTAAAGTTACGATGTAAAGAAAAAGAAAGGTATCATTGGAACTCATAACTACTGTAGGAAAAATGACAGAATGCTGCAAAAATAATTTTTATTTTGTAGTCAGTACATATATACTACACACATACACATTAAACATTTAGCCTTTATAGCATACACATATAAAAACACAAATATATATGCGTAACTATTTCATTGAAGAGACTAACGCACAATACAATAAATTCTATATAACCAAAAATAAACGGATGAAATTGAGGAACTGATAAACAAACCATGACATATTGTAGTGCATACCACAGACATATATAACAGTGTTATTAGGCCGAAAGCAATGAACCACCATAAAAAACCTGACAAACAATTCTTTTCACTTTGGAATTCTGTAATGCATAAATAAAACATTATATGTTTGCATTGTCCTTTACTTTTCAAGATATACATAGAGGCCTACCATAATTCGCTTACGGACTAAATTTACATTTCATAAAACTGCAGATTGTGAGTTGGCCTCTTTTTGCTTAGCACAGCTGGTAAGGTTGTCTGTGGACGAACTCAATAACGTTTAACTATTTGAAACCGTCTGATATTACACTAACTCAAACCCGTGTCCTTGGACGAGGATTCGCTGATTGGGACCGGAGTCTCTCTGAGGTCATCCCGGCACTGTCTTAATCTCTCGTGTCGTAAGACTAGCTCTGCTCTCAGGAAAACCTTCACGAACTGTAACATTTGGCCCAAAAGTGTCGTGAACTGCTCGAAGACATAAATATCACAGTAGGTAGGGTATAATGTTTAGTCTACAGCAAGGTCGAAACGCAGCAGTTCGCTCAGAGAACACGGAAGGAATAGCTCCACGCCCTTAAAGTCGAAACTGTTAAAACTGCTCTATATCAACTAATTTGACTTATTATCTATTAAAACTGCTCGAATTGAATCAGTAAAATTCTACTGACTATATTAGTTGATTACTAGTGAACTGTACTGGCCTGACAGTAAATCCTCAGTGAATTCCACTAGTTTTCCAGCAGACAACGGCTCAATAACTGAAGATCTAGTAAAGGAAAACTACTAATGGAATCAGTGCCTCAGATGTAGAGTTCACGACTTGCAGTAAGGAACCATCCAAGCAAAAATACGCCTGTAGTGATTCCGAAAAATCATGGAAAACCGATATCTGGATCCTGAAAGGGAATCGAAATCGTTTCATTCCAAGTGTGATTTCAGTGCGTTACCACTGTGCCACTTACTTCTATAGAAAAAAGTAATGGTTTTGGATTTCTTCAAGAGAAAGCGATGAGCATCATACAGTTAGATAAACTTTGCAAACACATAAAAAATTGTGATAAAATTTCATAATGCAAACACACACATTATGGCATCACTATTTATTAAAATACTTGAAGCAATTTGTTAATAATATTTCGAATAATTCTTACATTAACGAAGAAGAGTGGAGTGACTATGCCGTGTTTTGCTTTGAAAAATGCTAAGTACATGCAGCACAATGAAGCGGTTATGTTAAAGTTGTCATTTTTATTACAAGTAAATCGATTGAAAATCATTCTCTGAAGAAAATAAAACCTTACAAAACAATGCATTTTGCAGGGCACATTCACTGCTGTATTGTGGTGACAGGTTATGACTGCTCAGTTTTGTACATCGCAACTGTGAACTGGAATATTATCGTGCATCAGCTTGTCACTGACGTTGGGCCTGCCACGCGAACATGTCCGCGGATACAACCACTTGTAGCCTATCAGCGTCCGTTCAGACACACTTTTCCTGGGCCTTATTTTATACAACTATATGCATTTAAATTCCCAGAGAATTTGCCTGTAAATTGTAGTAACGTTGATGAAGTGTTTTCACAACGCTACAAGTAAACACTTGTAGTTACACGTGAAATTCCAGAAGTTACAATAAGTTTCTACAAGAACATCTACAGTTTGGTTTCATAAGGAAACTTTTAGCTTACAAGTACTTGTTACTTGTGAAATAATTACATTACTGTCAATACACAAGTTCATGAGTTAACAAGGCCAGTTTAAATAGGATATAAAATAATCATTACTCTAATATTCACTGTTTAGAATGAATTGAAACCCTGTGAGTATAAATACAGTAAATCCATTTAATTCTCACTTTTTTCAAATAATTGTACAAATAGAATACTGAGGTTATGATACTACTACATTTTCAGATTTTTTGCACATTGCTCAAATAAAACGAAAAGTTCTGTGCGTGTATTTTCAGTCTACTTTCCGAAGGAAATAAAGGTTCATAAGATCACGTTCCTGTCTGTATTTTATGTGTAACTGTGTTCGTCTGTGCGTGTGTGTGTCCCCGCAAACACTTTGAGAACAGAATTTCACTAAACTCGGTATATACAAATAGTAATTACTTAGCAAGCACATCTTATTTCATTGCCCCTACACAAACTGTTAATTCGTTTGCAACGAAAAAATTTTGTTTCACACAACAAAACATTTTTCTCAGTGTACTTATTAAATATTAATTTATTTGTGCTTATTGAAGTAAATAAAATGTATTCTGTTAGTTTGCGGCAGTAGCCAGATGGCGATCCGCCTACAGTACGCCGAGCCCATGTAGGGTCTATGTCTGATTTCATAACAAATAACTTGGCTACAAATCTACTACGTACGGTCGCTTCTTAGACCATTTTCAGAAGGTCTAAATGCACGCACATATAGTTTCATAATATAATTTTAAAATATTTATATTTCGATTGCAGCATTAATAAGCCCTCTAACCCAGAACACGGCCTTCATTCCGACTCGCAGACAGCGCAATCACGGCGCCAAATCTCGCGCTCAGGGTGAAATTGTAATTCAATACCCTGTCCGTTCCACGAAACCTTACCTTCATTTCCCCAGCCTCGCCGTCAAAACTGGTTAACGTGCTGCTGGATTTTAAATGTATAATAAGGAAAACTAATATTACTGGCCCGATGTAAAAACGCCATTCGGCTCTATTGAAATCGACCTAAATCCCCTACAATGTGCACCTGCATCTAAACCAGCAGTGGGTATTTCGTGAAGTCTTAGTATACTTTCCTTTCCACCAATAAAACTAACATTTCCCGTCTTCCGCGCAAGCGAATAATGCAGATCATGTATCGCGTCAGTTGTAGGCTGTTTACGGTAAAGTGAGCACTTTTGAAAGCCCTGCTTAATATCTGCTTGTACTCACAATGTGTATTATTCCACCATATGTAAAATTATCATCTTCATGGGCCTGATCACTTTTTTCAAACTTTAGTTCATTAAAAGTGTACAGGTATTAAAAAACGTTGATGTTTTACGAATTCGTTAATTGTTACACTTATATGCATTAAAAAAACCAAAAGGAAAATAAACGATTTCAGTATTCACAAATGTTTATCTAACCCTTTTACTGCAACGTTAAGACTCGGGACTACTTTCCCTCCGTCGTTACCAACTTTACTGGTTGCATGCCTGTCAGCGTTCCCACAGAAATATATGCAGAAAAGTGCAGGTACATTATTCAAAGGTTGATTTCCAAATTTCTGCCTTTACCGTGAACAGATTTTTAAAAGTTTATTAGTTATAATTCATTCCTGGTTTCTTCACAGTTTTTCAACCAAACCTTTGAAAAATCACATTATGTATTACGAGCTAGGTTTTTCCTAAATATGTCATATAACAAGCGTTTTGTACATCTGCGAACATAAAATTATCTTGCTTTGGTTAAATTAAAATTTTACCTATAATTTATTCATAAAACATTTATTTAGTAATAAATTATATTAATAAAACGAGAGAGAACGTAAGCGTGTTGGTAATGCCTAGTAAGAAATAGTTTGTATGGAAAATTTTACTCTACTGAATGCGCACGAATGCGGTGCGCTGTCCCAGTGGTGTAGAGATCTAAACTTGGTCAAGCGTGGATAGCATGATGCGGTGTGGAATATCCTCGAAGCAAAACTTTGGCGGGGCTTCAGAAAAGTGTGAAGTAACTGTGGACGGCCGATAGCTGCCGACGCTATTCCAAAAGGCCGTGTTCCGTCTGGTAATTACTGCCGCGGATGGCCAGCACCTGTTTTACTGTCTTCATCGTTCAATGCGCAGGTCGACCACTTTCGCTGGCGAACCGCTGGTTCTCCACCTTGCATGCAGTCTCGCACAGCACACATCACTCCAATACCGCAAACATACTTGTTCCTTTGCTTGCGCAATCCAACGGCGATGCCTCGAAACCGTGAGATGCCTGCAGTTTACGCCCGTCCAGGCTCACTGCTCTACAAATCGGACAGAGCAGCTCCTCTTATAGAGAATCAGTTATCACGGCACTCGCTCAAAATGAGAGCAGAACCAAATTAATTTCACTTTTTTTGATAATCTTCAATAAAAATATTTTTTATTTCTTTCCTGTGTCATAGGGGACCGTGGTGACTGAGTGGCTAGCCTTCTTGCCTCACACCACGGTGAACCGGGTTCAATCCCCGGCCTGACCACTCCGAGATTTTCTCAAGTGAAAATCGTGCCAGAAAATGCGGCCGTTCAGCGGGTTTTCCTTCGCCCTTGCATTCTGGCGCTGCTCCATTCCCACCTCATTTCGCCCTCATCGGCTCTCAAGACCTCGCTGTTAAGAGCCGACCAAATATCTTAACTCAACTCCTGTGTCGAGACATTAATGAAGATGTTCACACAAAAAACTATAAAAAAATTTTGTCTGGTTTGCGGTATAAGACCAATTCTAGATAAACCATCCTAATTGTCGCATGGTGAGGTTTAACACTTGACCTTTAGAATGTGAGTCAAAAATGACACGATATGGTCAGACATACTTTAAAAGTCAGGGCAGGCTCAGTTGATTTGCATACCTTAACTGGCGGCAAACATACGTGCGCTCAAAGTGAGTTAACTTGGAGATGTCGAATGCACTTTGGCAAGTGAAAACTGCCTTTCGAGTCTGTGAAACAAAGTCACTGAAGATGAGCTGGAAGGTAAGAAGGTTGGTTAATATTGAAGGTCATTATAGCCCGTGAGGTTAAAGTGAGATGAGAATGGAGCAATAACAATTGCTAGCACGAAGAAAACAGGAGTCAACGCCCAAATGTAGAAATCTGAGAGACTCCGCCAGCTCTCAATCTCGGCTGATGGGACTGATTTTCTGATGTAAGGTTTGGAGGCTTCCTCTCTTTCATTGACACTATTTTCACAGTTAATTGTTTTAATTTATCTGCACTTTCTAAACTGGAGCAGGAAAACCAGCCAATGAAATACATGTTCATCAAAATTCTGATAATACTGAAATCTGCCATTGACTGAGGGATATATCAATTAAATTGAGAAAAATGTCGTCAACGTGGAAGGATTTACAGATTTAAATGGAAATCTCCATTAAACCAGCCACTGGTTGATTCCAATTACTTCATTTTCATTGGTATTGTTGATATTCAGCGACTTTACTTACTTCAATTTTAAAGTGCAGTCTCTTTTAACTTTGAGAGGTTATAGGTTTTTTTTTTTCTCAGATATAAAATTATTTGAAACTACCGTCAACAGGAAGTCTGTCTTATTTCAGCAAATGGTGATTTAGAAGAATGATATTGTAAAAAGGTTTGCATAGAAAAGTATTGTCTGCCAAATGTCATTTAAAATAGTGTCTTACACTGCAATACACCCTTAAAACGCAAAGAAACATTTCTACCGAAATTTAACTAACTATATGTTACTTGTTTGCTAAGTTGACAAAAATCCTTATCCACGATGGGTTCTCTGTCTCGGCTTCCACAAACCTGTAAATCTCACTTAACATGTTTGTAGCCTGTTCACGGTCAACAGAGCACTTTTGAAAGCTCTACTTGGGTTCTATTTTACTTATAATTTTGAATCCTTCCGTAATATGTAACATTAACATTGACGTTGAAGTCTCACATTATTCATGCGTCAACCAAGTGGAACCGTGGAATTTTTTATGAAAGTAAATGTATTAACAATATGCAAATTCAAGCTCTTGTATTTAAAAAATAGTGACTTCAGTAGCTATAGTCTATTCACGGTTACTTCTAACTTTTCTGAAGCCCTGCTGAAGTTCTCCTTTCAGGATATTCTTCCAACTCATGCAAACAAAGTTTAACCCAGTTAAAAATAATACACCAAAGTGACATCGTACGGGATTCGTGCGCACTCAAGTGTAATAATAATTTGCATAAGAACTATCTCTTACTACCTTTTTTTATTAATATGAAAAATAAAGTAAATATTATAATTTAAAAAATATTATATAATCGAACTACAATTTATTTTACTTTAACGCGAGTATAAAAAGCTTGTGATACATTAGATATTTTAGAAGACAACCAAGCACGTCATACATGCGATGAGTTTTCAAAGGTTTAATTTAAAAAGTGTGAAGAAACCGCGAAAGCACTATATAACTTTACGTATAACACTGCCAATAGGACGTCAAACCTGAAAACCACTGCTGTTATTTCGCTTCCAATTTAACTGGGCACCTGTGGTTATGGACAGTGTTTTATTTTGAGATGTTGATTACAAAAGTGCTCTACTTACCATGAACAGACCTTAGCATTAATTAATTTGCAACGCGGTATTAATGATTTATATTCTGGGTGTAATCAGCGAGGTCCTTCGGCCATAAGACTTCCTGAGCAGCGGGACTTCCTGAGTGGCGTGAAAGGTAGATGCAGACGTGTCCTTCAGGCAGGAAGTGCACATCCCTCCACGAGCTAGGCTGCCATTCGCCGCGGCCTGACGAGGCTGAGGGGTGATACGCCGGCAGAGGGTGGCTATATTTTTTTCCCTCC
>NQII01000403.1:603328-705787 GCA_002778355.1 Clitarchus hookeri | reverse complement strand
CACCGGGTTAATGCATACGAATTCCTGTTGAGGAAGTGCGAACTGCGGAGAGGTGAGGGAGTTGGCCAACCTTCATTTCTACCCGCCGAGGAGTTGCAGCCACTTCCCTCATCCCCTTCTCCCGGTAAATTCCCGCGGAGTCCCGACCCGAGTAACTGAACACCAGCCATTCCCCCTGCATCCCCTTGCCACGGCACAGACAGCCGCCAACCCCTCTGCAAGGGTCGCGACGTTGAAGCCACGTCACTCGCGCGCCTAGGCTCTGCCCGTTTTCATCCCCACGAAGTTGTTCACGAGACTTCGACTCGAGCACAATTCCTCCTGCAACCCTTTCTATCCCCATCCAAAAGCAATTCTCATTCATAAAATGTTCGTTATTTTGAATGTTTATTTAAAATATGCCAAATAAAAAAATGCGGTTAGTAAAAAAGTGAACCTTTTCATGCCGATTGTGACCAATCACCTACGTATTGCAAAGAAAGGTTACATTTGACCGGCACTGTACAATAAGGAGTATAGTACGTAATGACCTTTCCATGGAAGCAACTAATTCGCGAACCGAGCTACTGTTCTACGTTATGACTGTTTCATATCATTGATAAATGAACACAAAGCCTACAGCGTATTGGCTGTGATAACAAAACAAGTTCTTTGTCAGCTGAGTAATGCTCACAACATAAACTCACGTCCGAATGAAAGAGAAGAAAAAAATAATTTGGTTGTCGTTGAGCTATTCCCAAAATCACACAGAGGAGTTTCTAGTAAAAACCACACAAGAATAAAAATATGCTATTCGATTTTATAATAACATGCATATTTTAAGCCAATTTATATCTGAAAGAATCTCGCAGATGCATATATATTACCACAGAAAGATGTTAGGTTTCTAGATAAACCACTTTAAACCAAAACCATTATGAAAGAATGACACTAATCAAAAAACAATTTCGTAAAAATCACGCAGGTTCAAACACTTGTTGTCAATGATACTACACGCAGCGCTATTTGAGAGTAAGCTATTTATTGTGTAGAAAATATGTAAAAATAATTTGCTGTTATATTTATGGATTAGTTTATTCCTCGAAAGTAGTATAGATATGTCGGTTCTGGCGCGTGATTCATAAGTAGGATTCAGGATTCGTGCGCTATTTTGGATAGCGTAACGAATTTTCCCGTTTATCCCTCAAAATTTCCCTTATATTCCTAAAAAAATCTACTAATTTTTCCTTAAAAACTACCTTTTTCCATCAAAATTTCCTTTTTCTTTCAAAATTTCCTATTTTCCCCTTAACATGTTTAGTTTTCCCCTCGAAAAATATCCACAACACCTAATGGCAAAAACTATGTCCCCGCCACCNTTCCCCTTAACATGTTTAGTTTTCCCCTCGAAAAATATCCACAACACCTAATGGCAAAAACTATGTCCCCGCCACCACGAAACACAATTTTCGAGCCACTGGAGCATTTAAGTGGCTCACTGAGGATCAGCAGACATGGAACCCTTATCGCACCCCTAGCCAAGCTCATATCTCCCCCTTCCCATTCCCATCCCCTTGAAATAATTATAAACATTGCAAAAAAAAAAATTCAGAAAACCGAAGAACATGTAACGTTCCCCTGCCATATACCTCGTTCATAACACCACCCTCAGCTCACCTCCCTTCCCATCACCACCCCCTTTAAATTATTATAAAAATTCGCATAATATTGAAATAAATATTTTTAATTCGATGAACGTATAACGTTATACTACTCTACCCATTGCTCATCCAGCAACCCTCACGTCACCCCTCTCCACCTCCACCCCCTGGCAATAATTATAAAATGTAGAAAAATCTAAAAATTTTAAAAGTTGAAGAACATGTAACATTAACCTCACACTCGTTACACCACCCTCGCCTCTCCTCCTTTCTCCATATCACATCCAGGCAATTATTATAAAATAAAATAAATTGCAAAAGAAATCTAAAAATCGTAGAATATATGTCNACTGCAAAAGAAATCTAAAAATCGTAGAATATATGTCACCACCCCTCTACCCCTTCCCACTTTTTCTGATTATACCACTCACCCTAACCATCAATCCATACGCCTACTCACCTTCCAGTAATAAAAAAACGCAAAAAAAAATTCTAAAAATCAAGAAGGACCTAATACCGATTAACCCGAACACCATTTTGGATGTTTAACACCTCGAACTTAACAGAAATTACCTTGAAAAAAAAAAAAAAAAAAAAAGAAAAAAAAAAATCTAAAAGTTGAAAGAAACTAATAAAACTTTAGGAACATATTACATTACTGACTCCGACACCCATGTCGGATGCTGGTAGCCTTGACCTTGACCCTAATGATCTTGAACTCAAAATCTTTAAGAAATATTTAAAAAGTCAAATATATTTAAAAAAATCTATGTGCATATTACGTGACTGACTTCGGCACCTATGTTGAATGTTGGTGACCGTAACCTTGGCCAAATTAACCTTCAACTAAAAAAACAGCCATAAATCTTTAAAAATATAAAACATTGTCTAGGAAAATATTACATACCTACTATAACAAACAAAGTTGTATGTGTGTAACGCAGAGGGTTCCATTTTCGTAAATATGGCAGAGCACAGCCACTTCCTAGTACGACAATCAACAGCCGACTCAACTCCTACCTCTATATTTCAATAACTATACAGCGGATCAATCTTCCGACCCACAAAACGAGTTATTGACTTTACATAACATACAAGAGAAAAGTTTGAGAGAAAAAAGGAAAATTTCATGGAAAAGGGGATATTGTGTGGGAAAATTGGTCGATTTTGAGAGAAAAAAGGGAAAATTCGTGACGTCATCAACGATGGCAGAAGAATCCTCAATTCTACTCAAGAATCATGAACCAGAACTGACATGCCTGTAATACTCCTCGAGAATATTTTATAATCATACTCATTTAATGTTTGTCTGAGTTGCGTTAAACAAGCCCCTTGAAAAACGTTATAAAACGTAGGTAAAAGCGAATGAACTCGAATAAATTGGATGAAGAAATGATCAACTGGCCAATTAGAAATAGACATAAACAACTTAACNAAAGCGAATGAACTCGAATAAATTGGATGAAGAAATGATCAACTGGCCAATTAGAAATAGACATAAACAACTTAACCACAAAAACAACAAAATTGCTAACATTCATTGAATGCAACCCATCAGACGTGTTGGAAAGAAAGGAGCCACGTGGTTTTACATGCCCAGACTGCAGGTAAAATATTAATATATTTGTATTTTGTTNAAAGCGAATGAACTCGAATAAATTGGATGAAGAAATGATCAACTGGCCAATTAGAAATAGACATAAACAACTTAACAACAAAAACAACAAAATTGCTAACATTCATTGAATGCAACCCATCAGACATGTTGGAAAGAAAGGAGCCACGTGGTTTTACATGCCCAGACTGCAGGTAAAATATTAATATATTTGTATTTTGTTTATATTTTGCAGGTGCACGTATTTTTTAAACACCCTTCGTGTGGTAAATATGCAGAAACCTCACTATTGGGTTCATTATTCATATTAATTTGCCTAAACCATTAGATTTACATGTGTAAATAATGATTTTATTTATTTGTTCATATAAAGTTATTTTAGGTACTACCTTTCAGTACTCAGTCCAACGTCAACCATTTTCGACAAATTCATTACACTTTTGCTTTCCAGACACAGTCACTAAAATTTTTTTTTTTTTATTAATCAAGGGCGAAGATAGGCAACATATTTTACAAGAATTCAAAATAACTGAAAGTTAAGATGGTCAAGATTATCATTTATACAGCCTCATTTGCGTTGATCATATAGCTCATAGATAACCAAAGAAACACGAAGGAGAGTTTAAGTGAAAATCAATACGCTGCGTATTCATACAAGGTAAGGTTGCGAGGTAAATATAAGCCGGCGTGTTTTACCACATTCACAAGCATTCATGCAGCTTGGCGAACCAGAACTCTTCAAATTAACTTGGTTTCTTCTGGCAAATTACCTAGATATAAGCATGGTAAACACACAAAGAGACCATCAAAATTGTTCAAAATTTCTTATTAAAATTGCTGAATCACTCACCGGTNTTAAGTGAAAATCAATACGCTGCGTATTCATACAAGGTAAGGTTGCGAGGTAAATATAAGCCGGCGTGTTTTACCATATTCACAAGCATTCATGCAGCTGGGCGAACAAGAAGTCTTCAAATTAACTTGGTTTCTTCTGGCAAATTACCTAGATATGAGCATGGTAAACACACAAAGAGACCATCAAAATTGTTCAAAATTTCTTATTAAAATTGCTGAATCACTCACCGGTNAAGCATGGTAAACACACAAAGAGACCATCAAAATTGTTCAAAATTTCTTATTAAAATTGCTGAATCACTCACCGGTCGGACGGTGACATTCATAAAAGAATGTAGTCACTTAATTTAAAAATAGAAATAGAACCAACTGACGTCCTACTGAGCTTTAATGTGCAAAGGCTGTTCAATAATGTGCCTGTAGCAAAAACACTCTCTACCATAAAAACAAACTTTGAAATTAACAACACTCTGAAGGATAGAAAAGTAACACCATGATGTATGGAACTACCCATTATGAAGCTCATCACCCTCTGTGCCAATACGAAATATTTAAAACTCAAAGATCTATTTTACAATCAAACCAATGGCATGGAAATGGACTCTTCACTTTCACATTTCACGGCCAACATTTTCAGGGAGAATTTTGAGGAAGAATCTTCGAACACAATGCGTCACCCAGAATAGAATTCTATCACGTTATTTCGACGATACTTACCTGGTCTGGCAACATGGTTCCAAAAACCTGTTAGGGATTGCCAATTTTCTCAATTCACTCAGGCCATTTATACAGTTCACTTATGAAACAGAACCCAATGGGAGCCTTCATTTCTTAAAGGTATTAGTTTCCAAGATATACCGAAAAATCCCCACAAAATTATACAGGGAAAAAATTCACAATGGCCCATACCTACATTTTAATTCCAAATACACAACAACTACTAAAATTTGTATGAGTGTTACTTTAACTAGCCGATCTGAGAAAATGTGTGATGACAAAAACTCAATAGCCGATAATAAACATCACCTTGGAAATAGAAGTATTGGAGAATGGATACCCAATTGGTATTATAAATTATTACATTAAAGACAACAAAGCCCTTATCAGTCCACAAAATACAACAGGAAACACGATAGGAACACTAGTTGTTCAATATGCTCACGGCATTAAAAAAAAAAAATACTGTTGGGCAACGGACATGGAATTCAGACAGATTTGCCGGTACCAAGTTGAAACCTGAAACCTACAATAGAGAAATGACAAACCCAGGGCTACATCTAGAGATCCTTTGCCAATTTGGCTGTATGTTAACAGGAAAAATTGGCATAACTATTCCCACACGCATTAAAGAACATAATATCAAGAAGAGTGAAAAACCAAATTTCAGACTTGCCAAACATGCTTGGAACGACAATCATACATTCATCTAGGAAAATACTGCACCACTTACTATAAAATTGTACCAAATTAAAAAAAAATTAAAAGAATAGGAATTTAATTTAAGTTACATGAACGTATTTAGTCAAAAGAGTATAGAATTGAAAAAAAAACACACGGATACATCAATCAAACTAGAAAAAAAATTGCATCATAAAACAAATGAAAATCAGCATACACACAAACACATTATTTTTTGAAATGTATTCTTAGATGCCCGACCATTCTGGAAAGTGTTTGACCGTCAAAGGTTGNACACAAACACATTATTTTTTGAAATGTATTCTTAGATGCCCGACCATTCTGGAAAGTGTTTGACCGTCAAAGGTTGCTCTTGGAGGAGGGGAAAATGTCATATAAATTAGGCAATTTTTCCAGTTTTCATTCTGTTTCCCTGAAGACGGATTGGATGCCAGTTCGTGAAACGTCGCTACTGGTTTGTCAAAATAACTTCGTTTGTTCTTCTGTGTCGTTAGGTTTTGAGCTAACGTGTTTGTCTTCCCTTCAACGTTCGTCTGTTGTCTTCGTTGGGTCGCCTACAGTTTTGTGTGCGTCAATATTTATATATTTTCTTGTATTTGTTGCTCGTTCGTTTGTTGCCCTTCCTGTTTTATTTCGTTCAGTTTGGTAGAACTCTTGACTGAATTACTTGTGGGATTTTTTTTATATTTTCAATAACTGTTAGTAACATCTTGTCTCAGAATGTTTTCGTATAGGTTTTTAATGCCATCCTCTGTTTTTTCTTGGAGTCATTTATTTATTTATAATTTTTTATAGCAGGGATAGAGTGATCGTTGTGATAAATTTATAATTCATCAAACATAAAAATATTATTATAAATTCAGAGTTAAGAAATTATTGACATTAAATTTTTCGTCTCATACCTAAAATTATGCTAGAGTTGGCACTTACTTCAAATAAAATTACAATATAATCTGAAATGATTTCGTTTGTCTCACTTGGTAAGCCATTTTAATCCTCGTTATGTACCGCTGTCGGCACTTTTCGTGTAAACAAAATTAATTAATATAACACAAAAATGTAAGCACTGAAATTCCTTTTCCTTATTTAGAGATATTCTTACAAAAGTAGCTCAAATGCAAGCAGCGTCAAGCGTTTTTTTTTTAAATTTCCTAATTAAAATATGTATCTGTAAGCTTTTTGTATATTTGTAACCCAAAGTAATTCCGAAACTTACACAGTATCTTGCAACATAGAGGAACTGCGTTAAAATCTTTTACTATTGCAAAACTGTACCTGTGAGTTACGTCCTCTCAGAGAAAAGCTGCCAATAGTTCGACGGCAATGAATCCTTCCACTGCGGCGTTTTGGGTTTTTTCCGTTTGCACTATTGGTTAAAAAACCAGTCGACTGTCACATTGGTAAGCGGAGTACGAAATAGTAGAGTGTGTGGAGCAAGTGACAGAAGAAAACTGATAAAGTTAATATGAAAGTAAGTTTAGATTTCACAGACGTGAAAAAGTTCATAATTTTGTTGAAAGTAGAACGTTGCGAGCCACAGAAATGCCTGTTGCTGGGAAATAAAAATATTAAAACTTAAATATACTGTATTCTAACGTTTGTCTAAGTCGTCTCGAGTTTGATAGCTACATAAATATTCTGTAGCTATCGGGATACGTAATGAAATACGTATTAAAGTCAATAATATGGTTGACGCTGTTGTGCGTGGCCATTGACTGTGGCAGTATAACGCTAGTAAAACAACGAAGTACGAAGTGTATGCGAGTTGTGTTACTGTACATATAACGCCTATTACCTATGTGTTGCCAGAACAAGGCATCGGGAAACCTGCTTATAAACTCTTGAGGTAATTCACGTTTCCGTACGTCGCCGCACAAACAGCTACGATACGGGTTTCCCCGCTGATTACCAGGGAGAATTTTTCTTCTCCCGAAGATTCCTCGAGGAAGAAAATGTTAAGAGGAAAGCAAGCAGGCGGGCTTGTTAAGGAAGCGGGTGTAGAGAGCCGACTCCATCGCGATGTTCCAGGATGTCGGTTCGCCGTGGCGTTTTCCACCCTCCAATTCAAAGTCTTATAGTGGGACTAATTAAGTGTCTCGGCGCTTCGCAGCTCCGACTGCTCTCCCAGTCCCACCCTTCNCGCCACTCAACCACAATAACATTATGTACTGCACACGCCCGCGAGGAAGCACAAAAGAAGTCCCGCTTTCTCTTTATCCCCGCAGAAGACGTCGGTGGGAACCTTCGCGCTCCCTATTGTCAAGAGTCTTTTCTTCTTTATCTTCCGGCGGCGTGGCGTTTCTCCGCCAACCTTTTCTCCCCCGCACAGCTTCTTTTTGTTTCCCGAGGAAAACCAAAGGGAAAAAATTCCTCCCACCCCCGGAGGCCCACACCCAAGCGAAACTCGCAGAAAGCGCCGCCTTACAGTGGTAACGTCGCCGCGCAATAATTCCTTAGGCGCAACAATGTGCGCGCTATCTCGCGGCGGGAACGAGGAACTAATTTAGGAACGCCGCGGGCTTGCCGCCCCCGGACATGCGGGCAACTGCGCTTCACCGAGCGGTATTCCGTGCTGCATACACTCCAGGCGTTATACCTTCCAGGGGTCTCTATATGCACGGGATGAACTTGGAGCGTTGGACGGACAATTACTCCGCGTCCTACGTCCTCTGCATTTGCTTCCGGCTCGCTGCCACGCCAGATGATGATGATGATGATTATATTACTAGCGTGTGGCAAGTGGTCACACCGGGTGACGGGCACTTGAAGTGGCACTCGTGGTTGCCGTAATCCTTACAAACGCGTTAAATTAACTAAAACTATTTTCGTAAATGTAACATATTTCAACTTTTTTTTTCTGTGAAATGAAATTATTTTGTAAAAAAATGGTTAATGGAAGAAATGGGCATAAATAAACCACTTCCAGGATTATATATAATATGCATAATATAAAATATTACAAAAATACGTTACATTGCAGCTCATAAAAACTGATTATATTATAAGAGAGGCTTGAAGAATATATCTTCGAAATTTGTCCTGTGATTCGCTTGCATTTTAATTAACGTTTGAGATAATGCTGTGAATTAGAAAGAATGTATGGTTTTGTAAGCATATGTTAAGAAATTTTCTGGCATTTATTTTGGAATATTTCTTTATTTTGTGGTTTATACCTCTACTTCTCAGTAAAAAGGTAGCAATTTTTTAATCGAAGACTATACTCTTTTCGCGTTTTCTTAACAACTTTTTAAATCAAATCAAATAATTACCCCATGTATGATGTGTTTGGTTGTGTCCTATATATGTCGTGTATCACAAGCGTTTAACATTTGTCTTAGCATAGCAGTACATTATTTTTCATTAAATTGAACTTTAATTCTTGGTTTTTATTTCATGTGAATAAAAACAGGGAGAACATAATTGCGTTGGTAATGCCTAGTAAGAAATAGTTTTTATGGAAAACTGTATTGCACTGAGTGAGCAGGACATCTGTGAGCTATCCCTTTGATGCAATTTTCTAAACTCGATTTAGCTTTGACAGAATGAGGCGGAAGAATATCCTGGAAGTAGAACTCTAGTAGGGCTTCACAAAAGTGTGAAATAACAGTAAATAGCCTATATAGACAGTACCTACTATTGATGTTTACGACTTTTTCCCAGCAGTTAAAATTTCTTGTCAATAAATATAACCCATCGTAATGTATTTAGTACACTTTTTCAAATTCAGATCTCGATTTTATGTTTTAAAAATTCCCGCACTACGATACCATTCTTAAGTCCTGAGAGCGCGACAGACTTGCCCTGTGAGATTGCGTGGCGATTGAAATATCAGCAGAAAAAGGAAATTACCTCTAAGGAATCCCGCCAGTCAACAGCACCGTTTGCCATGTCTCCCACAGGCAAAAATCTGGGTGTGTCTTGAAGCATGTGGTAGGGTGTGCATATTAGCTACGCAGTTATCGTCTTGCGAGTTTCCATATAAAACTTTTTTTTAATTACACAAGATCTGTAAAAATCACGCGGCATCTATTAAAGCTTGTTGGTTGTTTACAAAATTCGACTTTAGAAAACTCACTCTGGAAATTTTTCAATAAATAAAATTTTGTTGAATTATTTAATTATCAGTAGCATCCATGTCACCGGTTGAAAACACATTTTCGGTTGTGTATAAATGCTGCCTGTGAATTTTGGGAAAATGCACTAAAGCTCAAATCAAAACCAAGTCGCCTAATCTTTACTCTTTTATGTCTTCGCGCAGGTAACAGATCTCAGTTTTCCTCGGACAGCCAAACTACGTTCGTGGCTTAAAAAAAAAAAAAAAGCACTTTCTTTAGCTTTTTTGCTTCCCATACAGATGGCTATTTAAAACCGATATTTTCCGCACCTAAAAGCATTTAGAAAAAAAATTAATATTTTATTTGAGTGTCTTGCAAGCTAGTTACGACGTAAAGTATGAGACGCAGTCACTTCATTAACATGTTTTTCAAAGGTCGTTGAAGAAACTGTCACTGCGACCAATAAAAGACGTAAATATTTAGTTTATAAAATAGGTATTGACTTCACTGCGCTAGATGATACCCCTCTCTCGCCACTCAACAAGCTTAATATTCTTTAACTCTTCCAGGCTTACTTTTACGGTTTAAGGTGCTGCAAACAAAACATTTATGATGCGTGCTGTAATTAAGACCAGACAGCACTTGTTTCGTTGTCACAGCTGATCATCTGTAGGCTATATCTTCGGCTACAGTTATATTAACCAATTATGACATAGAACAGTAAGACCGTTTGCAAATCATTTAAACGCATCTAAAACTATTATTCATTTAGCTTTGTAGAGTGCAGTACAAATCAAAAATTACGTACACGTGCGTAATGTACACAGTTGTGTACACCGAGTCTGAATGAGTTAGGCAAGTTTTGAATCACAGATTCGTTTCAACGCACGCTGCAAAATATTTCATACTGTTGCTGCAAATCATCCCGCAAACTGCTTTCTCTATTTCCCAAAAAAATAACCCGTGTATATTATGAGATTTTCTCTTGTTTACCTGTTCAGGGCAACATTCTCCCAGGTGGTATTGTATTCGTGATTTTTCTAGCTTGTTCATATTTTTAAAAGAGAACATTTCAAAAGTATTCATGCTCCTCGTCAGTCGTTGCAGCCGCCTTATTCTGGTGGAATTGCCTGAATATGGCAGCTGCGACGACTGACAAAACGCCGAGAAGGAATTATTTGGCCCAACTGAAGCCCAAAAGTTGTGCATGTAAGGACAACGGCCGCGGAATCCTGCGATCTGTATTACTGTTACACCTAACTAGCTTTCGACTTAAACTGCACTACAGACACAACAAGGGAACTACGAACTCATAATTATGTCACAAGTTTGATTCTAACAAAATTTGGCAAAACCAATATTGTTAGAGACTGTTCGCAATAAAGCGAGCACTTTTGAAATCAACCTTAGAAAAAAGTCACTGACTCTGCTTGCATGTAATATTGTAACCGGCGCACAGAGTGGCATGCACCCAGTAAAGCTGGTAACGATTGAGGGAAAGTAGTTCCATATCTTAACGTCAAATGAAAATCGTCAGGTAACCATTTGTGAAAACTTAAATTATTTCTTTCGCTTCCTGTTTTTTTAATCCATCATAGTGAAGAAGTGAGCAGATTTGTAAAATATTTACATTTATATTAATATTAACAGTGTCAGTCGACCGACGCATGAATAAAGTGATGCGGCCCATAGCAATATCGTTTTTAAATCAGGCGGAAAATCAAATCGTATATCATAATTCAAATCACGTGCATATAATTAGATCTTAAGCAGTGGTTTAGAATGTGCTCAGTTAACCGCAACTGCGAATAGCTTACACACAAATAAAAGTTTGTAATTCAGTTGTTATGTCAGAACTGATGTGTAATATCCAGTTGGAAACAAGGGTACGTTCGGAATATTTTTAGTTATAAACAAGCTGGAAAAACCAAGAATTTATAGAGGGTGAAGGATTCCCTTAAATATTGTTTATGTTGTTCCCCTTGAGCGCGTATTTTGAACAAAGGACTAAAATACTACATTTTATTCATGTTTATTCATACGTTTTGCCGGGAATCTCGNGAGCGCGTATTTTGAACAAAGGACTAAAATACTACATTTTATTCATGTTTATTCATACGTTTTGCCGGGAATCTCGAATGTAAATACATTTATTCATAGAGTCTGTAGGGATTTAAATGTAATTTTAAGAACAGAAGTGCGACTTCAGCTGAAGGAAAATGAGTTATTAGCGTAGGCAGTTTCTACAGACAAGTGAAGTAAAGAGGAACGACAACGAAAGATGAAGTGGCTGCGAAAGAAGAATGAGATCTCTCTTATCGATCCTCTACACAAATATTAGAAGGTTACCTTTAAGTAAATTTAACTGGCCATTATAATAACTGAGCCTTCAAATTACTTGTTNTACACAAATATTAGAAGGTTACCTTTAAGTAAATTTAACTGGCCATTATAATAACTGAGCCTTCAAATTACTTGTTCCTTTAACAAATCTTCGTTTTGTGAGTATTACAGAATATTTTAAGTGTAGGTGACTTGCACAGGCGAAACATTATANACTTTAACAAATCTTCGTTTTGTGAGTATTACAGAATATTTTATGTGTAGGTGACTTGCACAGGCGAAACATTATATGTAAGAGTAGTTTTACTGCACAGTAACGCACTTAACATGTGCTTGTATCTACAAACATAAAAACAAATCCGTTGAAAGTTTTTTAACTGCAATGAGCGGCAGAGACGTTAGCTGAATNCTTGTATCTACAAACATAAAAACAAATCCGTTGAAAGTTTTTTAACTGCAATGAGCGGCAGAGACGTTAGCTGAATTGCAAATGGTACTTTCTTTGTCTATTCGCACTTCCTGCAATTCAAATAGATAACTGCGTAGTTTGATTAAGTGACTGCTTCATCGTTAATCTTACACGCTTTTGTAGGCCTCAAATTAATACGAGTCATTTGACAATTTAGTACATGTCAGAGAAGGAAAATTACTTAAACAAACGCCGTGGGCAACTGAAAACCAACAGATTATTGAGTATGTAAATAATAGGGAAACATTTCGATTTAAGCACTTACCGCAAAATGAAAATTTTCTAAAAAATAATCAACAGTGGGGATTTGCGGAATATAAATTCACGGAATACCGCGCATTATAATGCGGTTTTCTTCGATAATCTTGGAAGATGTGTGGTAAAAGAACATTGTTTTTTTATAAAGTCTTTAATCAAACAGTATGTATGTTATTCAGGGTGAGTGAGGGAAGTATCTTGGAATATGTGTGTTAAAAGAACATTTCTTTTTTTTATAAAGTCTTTAATCAAACGGTATGTATGTTATTCAGGGTGAGTGAGGGAAGTAAGTATGTGGGCAGTTCTTAACATCGAGATCTTGAGAACCGACGATGGTGAAGCGAGGTGAGTATAGAATAGCGCCGGAATGCAAGGGCGAAGGGGAAACGGGAAAGGGAGATCTCCGAGAAAACCCGCCAACCAGTGGCATCGTCCGGAACGATTCCCACACGCAAAAATCCGCCGTGTTGAGGGGGGAGGAAACGACCCCGGGAATCGAACCCGGATGGTCTTGCTGGGAGGCGGATAGTCTAACCACTATATTACCGTGGCGCATTGTTCAAGGCAAACCGGAATAATAAATAACGATGTATATTAANAGGATAGTCTAACCACTATATTACCGTGGCGCATTGTTCAAGGCAAACCGGAATAATAAATAACGATGTATATTAAGAAGGGTGTAGTAGGTACTTACTGAAGAAAATACAGTAAACTACCTGCTTCCCTCACCGAGATATTATCTGCTAATTTCTTCACGTGAGAAACGGCACTCGAAAAATCTCCAGCTCTGTAGCATTAGTGTCTGCGGTTTCTAAGGCGTTATCTTCGGAAAGCAAGAAGTTCCGGATTCAAATCCCGGTTTAACTACGTGCATACATACGCTCTAAATAATTTGTTTTTACTTTTACGAGAAAAATTCTTGGAAACNAATCCCGGTTTAACTACGTGCATACATACGCTCTAAATAATTTGTTTTTACTTTTACGAGAAAAATTCTTGGAAACGGATTTTCCAAGAAAATCCTTTAGCATTGTATTACAATTTCCATTATTGAGAAGTGTATATAAAATATTTTTTTTTTCTTTTAGATAACAAACATGGTGAATGATTAGCAGAGAATAACTAAGAAAAACAATTCAAAATATAATTTACGAAGAAAAAACCTGTTCGTGCACAGGGACTAGAACCCACACCCTTAACGAGTAGACCACCTTAACCAAAAAACTCTGTGCTTAGTTTTATAGTAAATAAAGTCATAAAACCTACAAAATATTACGGAAGTTATTTGGATAAGAAGAATTCATTTATTTAAGAATTCTTTTGTTGAATTTAGAGATTTGGACATCTCTTAACAACGAGTTCTTGAAAGCTGATTTATGATGTTTGTGTAGCTAGTAGTTAATGAGTAAAACGTTCTCGTATTATTGAAATTGTTGTTTTATTATGATTATTTGAGAAGTTTTAAGTATTTTGCGTTATTAAAACATGAAATACGTTTATTTTTGCACGCAGCTGCACTTTAAATCACCCATAGTTTTTGCACAAACAGTTATAAACGGATTTACGTTGATGAGTGCCGACCATATTGCTGAAGCTCGTGGATACGGGTCAGTACAGTACAAACATTTCTTAAGGTCTATTACAAACATGGCTCTTGTAGTTTTACAAACAAGTAGTTTAACAAGAGAAACCATTGTACTGTTACAAGCATTTCTATAATTACAAACAATTTCTAAATAAAATTACAATTTTTTTACAGTGCGCCGTTTTATGTTGACATTTCGTTAATTCGTCATGTAATCCGTCCACTGATTAGCTTAATGATTTCAAGCACCGTTCACATTGTCACAATACTCAATGCTTTTCCGGGCCGCCGGAGTATGGTTTAGAACTGGGGATTTAAAATTTCTGGACAGAAAATAATATTTTTTGAAATTACTGCTAATTTCTCTCAACTTTTTTTTACATTAAGCTATGTTATTGTACAGCAAATGCAGACGAGCCCAGTGAACTGCAGCGAAGAATCAATCAACTTTATAAAGGTTAATACATAGCACAGAAACGCCAGCGGATCACTGCTCCTGGCGGCACGGTATTCAAGACAATCACGCCACCAGAAACTATATAATACCTGGTAACACGTACGGGGTCCGTTGTCTGTCTAAGGGCTCACGTCGAGAAGAAGCACTCAGGATGCAGCTAGGTGTGCTGCTCGCTGATATTCGACAAACACTCAGCCTTTGGCGACGATACCATTCAGGTTAGTAATACACTGTAATTAATCAGGACCTTTCTCGTCAATAGCTAATAATAATGAACGTACAATCATTATTATATTAAACTCTGTTCAGTCTTCAAAAATAACTTCATTTTAGATAACTTAACCCTTCCCTCGTCTAAGTATAAAAGCATAACCCTTCCTTAGTCCCTAGTGTAACATATAAAACCATAAAAACTGGTAGAGGTGCCTAAAGCTGTCCACATATCACAGCCAAGTGAAACGCTACCTCCTCCCCCGCCCCCAAATAACAGACACGGTGTGTTATTTCCTTCCAGTAAAAAATACATCCACTAGTATTTACAAAATTATAAGGAATTCGCGAGCATTCGGTTTTCAAGCACACTGAAATAAACATTAACTCAGAGAAACAACAAAATTTACTTCAAAAAAGTTTCACTATTTACTTCAAGATTTCAACAATGAAAAGTTTTTGGATAATGTATTTTCTTGAATATAAGGAAAATATAGCATTTTTTGTGGCTGTTCTTGAAGTATTGTAAAGCTCTTTCTGCGGAGCATACTTCGAAATATTTTAAGACAACGACTTCCAGCTTCACTTGAGAAATATTTTGTATATTGCTTGATTTACTTTATCAGTTCCACAAAAAAATCACCCAAAATTGTTATTTTGGGGTGTGCGCTTATGAAAAAAATTCTAAAAGTTAAATATTTTAAGTGGGGGGTTGAAATGACACATGACGTCTACAAGTTGGACAATATAGGCTTGTGTTGTGGTAGTGGACTAACTGAGTTTTTTTTTTTGGGAATACTGAAGAATAAAGGCTGTTCATGGTTACTGGACCACTTTTAAAATCAACGTAATAAAAATGGAACTGAATTTACCGTTTTGGACACACAGACTGGCATTCATCCAGTAAAGTTGGTAACGACCGAGGGAAATTAGTTCCTATACTAAACGTTGAGTTAAAAATAGTAGGCAAACATTTGTTGGGGACTCAGAAGTAAATACTTTTATTATATGTTTTTTAAGTGCATATAATTATTATAATAATTCACGTAGTGAAATATTTGCGTTTCTGATAGTTTCACATTTTCTTTTGACCGACGCATGAATAAAGTGAACAGGCACATAGCAATGTCATTTTTACATATAGTGAAGGATTGCACATTTTGAAAACATGCAGAGTTTGATTCAAAAGGCACCAAAAAAACTGCCATTCATAGCACATAAGGAAAAAAATGTTAGGTTGCTATTACAAAACATAATCAATATTGTTATGAATGCACATGTCAATACGTTGCGCCCATTTAACTTGCATCTCATGCAATGTTTGAACAGGAATCGGAGCACAATCATCACGAATGCGGCGTTGCAAGTGTCACGTTACCTAAAACACAGGAGCAATCAATATGTTATTTGAATAGTGACTTTGGTGGCACAAATAACATTTGTAAACATGCCTTTGTATGGTGAGTATTGAATCACTCAGTACAAGCAGGCTTTGATTGGTGCTGAGATAACTGTGAATAGCCTATAGATGGAAACTGAGTGTCGTGGAGTATAGCGGGAGCAATGTTGACGGTGTGTGGGTCTGGTGCGCGCGGCCACCTGTTGGACACGAGCAGGCGACATAGGCTGCGAGCAGTGCTCTCTCCGAGGAGGGAGACGGCGGAGATGTAGACGCTGCATCATCCCAGCCTCCCTGGACCTGCCGTGTAATAAGCGTCTCTGCGGGGAGCCCCTGACACCACTCCGACAACGCGGGGAATAGTGGGAGGGGGGCAAGAGTACTGGTTCCCAGCCACCACGAGTCCAGCAGCCGGCCGTGATGTACTGTCTACCCCCACTCCCCCGCTCTTAAGGCGTACGGCTCCGAACCACGTGTTTGCTCTACGCCAGGCATCCTTCACTGGGCCTACAGGGGGCCACGATGGTGTAGTGGTTAGTCTACTCGCCACACACCAAGGGGAACTGTGTTCGATTCCCGGCGGGGTCACCCCTGAAATTTCGCAAGTAGGAATCATGCCGGACGATGCCGCTGCTCGGCGGGTTTTCTCGAGGAGCTCTCGTTTCCCCCTCCCTTACATTCCAGCGTTGCTCGATTCCAACTTCTCTTCATCCTCATCGGGTCTCAAGACCTCAGTGTTAAGAGCCACCCAAATCTCTTCACTCACTTCACTGGACCTATAAGTACGGGACTGTAGTCGAGACAGTCATATTCCTTGGCGATCCTGTCATTACTGTGGTCAACACTCGCCATAGTCCATTCATGGTGTCTTCCATTTTTTCCAACGCATTGCTACAGTTCTGCTTTCAGGATACTCTTCCGCTTCATGAAAACAAATCTCAACCGAGTCTACAAAATTACACCAAAGGGATAACGCACAGCGTTCGTGCGCACTCAATGCAATATTATTTAGCCTGAGAAGTATTTTCCACTTTGCAATACCATCATACTTATTTTCTGTGGGTTATTATTCGTACTAATTATAAATAAAATAACTTTATTTATTAATAAAATATAAATACAATTTCATTTTAACCAAAAATAAGTCACTTTTATTTTAACAAAAATATAAAACGCTTGTGATACGTGAAATATTTAGGAAATAACCAAACAGGCCATACACAGAGTAATATTTCAAAAGGTTTGATTCAAAAGTGTGAATATACCACGAATCTCTAAATAGTATAAAACAAAGTCACTTATCCGCGTCTGTTTGTGTATTTGCTAAGTACTTCTAAACCACTTGATGGATTTTTACGCAGTTTTCAAAAAAATTTAGAAAATTTCTTGACGAAGGTTTTATTGTATTATTAATTTATAATTTATATAGTGATAGTAGATAAATTTCGAACCGTTTGTAATCATGTCATAAAAAAACCGCTCTTAGGGCGCTGACTAAACCATAAGAGATACATAAAATTTATGTGCTACATAATTTTATCTCTCGGAAAGGTCTACAGAAAAGTCCACGATAGCATATGTTTTATCTTTTAAGGATGACCCACAGTAACCATTTTTGTCTTTCAAAGTATCGCTGTCAAAACTTAATTGTTACCGGGCGAAGCCGGGCTGGTTCGATAGTAGACTACAATCCATACCAGCTATCGTCTTAACGTCAGTACAGAAAGTGCGTCAGAAGAAATAAGATACAATAAGAAAAGTTCGGAAGGTGTAAATGATTAGTTAGTGGTTTAAAATTTTCGTTATTTAATAACTTCAACGTCATGAAGAGTGCAGGTATATTGTAAAATTGTTGTTTTGTGTTAATACAGAGGAGATAGGAAGCGAGAGAGAATTTTTTTTTTCACACAATAAAAAATGTATTTTTATTTTAGTTGTTTGTGATGTACATGGAAATTTAGGGCCACTAGTCCTTCCCAGTTTTAAACTGGCCGAAGCATTACAAGGCATAATTTACATTCGGATCATTGGGAAAAAGAGTGTTAGAGCATATAGTAAAACGGTTCATTAGTGGTAACAAGAAGGATTCACGATATCAGTGACCTGCAGGCTGAAATTCAGAGTCCTATGTACACTTCATCTAACGTAATTTCTTAATTAGTTGCTTTTAAAATGAGAAGATCCTGCAGTTCACTATAAACTCGGCTGTAGGTGATTAAATAATTAATTTGTAGCGGATTTGTTATTGAACACAGTCTTGCAAGCTGTGTCGAATTAAATTTTCAAGTTTGCTGGAGTGGCACAAACTTACAAAAGTTTGATGTTCAGCCGATCTTCATATTAACAAGACGAATTATCTTACCTCTGGCAATACCTTAGAGTAAATTTTGCCAGTTGCATGAAAAGTGATGATATATTGCAAGAAAATAAGGAAGCTTGTTAAATACAATTTTATTGCATGTCTGCATTATTTCTTTCATTACATGCAGGCAGCTGTTCCCTCGTTTCCTTGGGCTCGTATAACTTATAGCGCTCTAACTTCACAGTGCTTGATTCACCTGCAGTCCGAGTGAGAGTGATGACATCCAGTCAGAGAAAAGGTTACAACGTGTTGATAATAGTTAGATACAATGTTTTGATAAATACCTTTTTACGTAATATTTTTGCGCGAAATGGCGTGCTGGTCTGTAGCGTCACTAACAATTAGCCTGCAGCTGATACGTAATTGATACTGGTAGCTATTTATTATATTTCTCCCTTCTTCAGCAAGTCCGTTCAGCATATCTCATGCAACTGCTCAGCGCGATTTACGTTTGTCACTTTTATTTATAGTGATTTGTGCAAGGTCTATAATTCAAATGTATTATTGATTGCCGCTGATACATGATAAATTATTTTTTTTGGTACCTTTGAGATGCTCTTGTGTGTTTAAATACCACGAAGTAAACAATTCTGGCTATGATTTTTTTTAAGACAGCATGTTACGAACGAGGTACTGGTATGTAGCCATAGAGGAGGCTGTCTGTTAGCAAGAAGTACCAAGATGCGCGGAGACAGTGCGTGTAACACTCCGTCCACCTAACACGGATATCCGAGTTCGAAACCCGGCGAATACCACACTGTAAAAAATTTCCTGGTAAACTTCCTAAACTGTAATATAAGTTTTTAACCTTAACACAGTATGGTTATAATACCTCACATCAAGCTGCAGATATAGGAATGTTAAGCGTCACTGCTATACAAAGTTGGGAACATCCCTGCTCATTTGACTGTTTCCTGAGCAAATGCGGGAACGCTACAATTTATGTCTAGGGGGAAAAATTGCCATTCCCGCTTTCTCACTAAGCGTACAAACTGATATGGTAAATTTCCGAATAATTTCTTAAGGTACAGTTGCAGTTTCAGCAAGAGGGCTGCTTCTGTTTTCTTCACCACTGCAATCCAGTCTCTCCATTAAGCGTATCGCTGCATGCCACGTATTCAAGGACGATGATTGTCTATGGATCCCGCTCAAAAGTGTCATCACTCCGATGAATGCTACTTCGAACCCTGTGGTGCGTCCTTTTACGCTGTTGTGCCAATCGCTGTACTCTACACAAGCAAATAGTTATCAAATGGCTACTGATCACTTATTTCCCTACAGTACAATTCCCAGTTTTCATAGATTTATCACTAATTCGGCAACTGTTTCTGAATAATTTGTACAACAAGGAATAGACACTTAAACACTTTGTACTGTAGTTTTACACATTTACATAGAATGACAATTTTAATATTTATTTACACCCTCTCCAGTCTCCATTTACCATCTGGGATACTGGCTGTCTCATAAATCAGGAATAATTAAGTCTACATGATTAAAAATCAAGAGGAAATTAAAGTGAAACCGTAAAAAAAATGCTACTTGAAGAAAGCGTATTATTTTAGTAACATGTTTCAAATTCTTTCCAGTGATACGTAGTAATATGCAATTGAACATTTATAATGCATAAAAATATTTACTGCGTTTTTCTGGTTACTTTACATTGAGACTGATTTATTTACTGGTTGAATTCACTGACTGAGAACTAGAGGATCACAATACCAACATGAACGGTCCTTTTGAGTGCAAAATAAAATAAATAAAAAATAAAAGAAAAAAATATGAAAGAGACAGGTGGATAAATTTGAAAACGTGGTTATCGACCAAATGTTAGTACTTAGAATAATAGAGAAATGTGTAATTAAAATTTAAGTAAACTTTTCACATAAAAAATGTTTACGTAAGAAATTTTTATATGCACATATTAAATGTTTATAGTGGTTTATGGTTTTTAATGTCTGTATGATTTGTTTAACGCCATGGCATTTCTCCTGCCTGTACTATTTATTTTGTTCATCTAAGTCCTAATTGCTATTTTAAAAACAATCTTTAGTCTCAGGAGTATAAGAATTTATTATGATGAACAGATAATTAAAAACTAAAATTGTTTTGTTACAGATTAAGTATGTTTGATGTAATTAAAACATTTGAATTTTTGTCTTCGCAGAATCCTTAACCTATTCCCCCAAAATAACCATCTCAGAGCTCANTGTAATTAAAACATTTGAATTTTTGTCTTCGCAGAATCCTTAACCTATTCCCCCAAAATAACCATCTCAGAGCTCACAACATACCAAATTCCCTGAAAGTCATTTATAATAGGAGACTCCGACAGTATGGCGATATCTAAAAATATTTGTTAGTTTCAGTTCGCAGGTGAATCATGACAAATCGTAGTACCCTGCGCATGTGTGGATTGGTCATAGTCAGTGTTAGGCGAAGAATTGGAAACGGTCATCCCAACAGGCAAGTGTGACAAAGCTCTGTATTATCATCGCTAGGAGGAACTCAGGACAACATAATTGATCACAAAATTGCCATTATTGGGATGCCCAATATCTTCACAGAAAATGTTTGAAAGATTATCTCGGAAACTATAATTTAGGCAAAAGAATGTCGCAGGAGTATTTATAACTTGAAAGAGTATATAACCGTAAAGTAAACGGAGCCATGTAAAATTCATTAATTTAATAAATTGTATGATACAATCCCATGTATATACTTGAACCGCAGATATTTGATTATTGGTTTCTGTTTCAGCGAAGAGCCAATATCACTTTAGATTTCACACTATTCAGCTCTTTTTCTTGCAGACTCTTCATTGGCTGAAAGTTTCCCACGGCGTGTCTAACAAACTGCGACGTTATTGCAAAAGTAAACAATCTGTACCTGAGTTTCAAGCCTAGCTTGCCAAATGAATTTGACAATTTTCTGGGCCTTTGCATGAAAGTTACAACTAAACAGCAAATAATGACGTGGCGTGGGGCATGATAAAGCAGTGTATTTTATCATACTTATTTTCCAATTCAATGACAGGAGAACTATTTTTACCCATTTGGTAGTTCAATTTAAAACGTATTTGTATATGATAGCCGAAACAGAGAGCTGATTTCACTTACCACATCAGGTGTGTCCATGCTGTACTGATTTGTCGAAAACTGCTAATGTGGTGGGTACACAGCAGAGGACGCGAATAATTGTCTCCGAAATAGCCGATATAAGTTGCTTGATAATGCTTATCGTGGTTACTTTAATGGTATATGACACGTAAAATTTCACCAAACAAACACATTTCATTGTAGACGTGTTTGAAAGACGAATTGGAGTAAAGAAAACTCAGTGGTTCTAAAAAAGTTTCTTTATCATTTTCAAAAATAGCATTTTTAGTCAAATTGGCAGTTATTTTATGTTTTTTATTGACACCGTAGATATATAGTTCTGATAGCTGTGACACGAGATATTTTAAAGATATACGTCTTTAATAAATATTACTCCAAAAAATGGCGTAAAAAAGTTATCCTTAGCATAGCTTTTTGAGATTTACGGAAAATATTTTCAGTCGGCAACAGTCGCATCGTTGAACATACTAGCGTCATATAAATATACTGTAACTACCATTTGCACTTAAAGTTGGTACACAGCATATTCTGTATTTCATTAGTAGCTCAGGTGGTTTGTATAGGCTGTTAATAGAATTATTATAGGGATTCTGGCATAAAGGATTCAGGAGTAGGAGCCAGAAGCCGACCGGCCGCCATGTTGTGATGGCACCCGACCACCATATTGGATCCTGGTGACATTCACCATTACCTTATTCCAGTGACCTTGAACCCAAAAAATAAAAATGAAAAAATGTTTTTATATATAAAATTTTTTTTAAAGATGTACGTATAGGAGGTTCGGATTTCGATGACAGGAGGATCGACTAAGCTCCCAACACGACTGGTCCTCTCCAGGTCGACCAGATTCTACCTCATGAGCTATTTTGGATCCAAGTGACCTTGACCAGTGACCACAATATCGACCTCGTGCCCGTGACCTTGAACCCAAAAAAAATTATAAAAATCCCAAAAAATTCTCAAATATGTAAGAAATTATCAAGTAATTTAATCATTTCAAATTATTATTAAAAATGTATTATTAATAAAAATATTATTAAAAATTTACTTTAAAAAAATAACATTTTAGAAGGTCCGCCCCAGCACTACGACCAACAGACGACTGACCCGCAACCCATGTTTATCATTGGTTAATTAATCGCCAGGCCTCCACCCTCCTCACCCATAATCATTCCATTGTATACAGGCATCATGGTTTTTGTTTCTCATTACTTTACATGTTCAACACATAGGTGGCACTGATGACTCCAGCAACAGGTTAGATATGGGTGACCTTCAACTTAACTTCACATCTCAGAACTTTACCCCGTGCCCATGACATTTAACAACCGTGTACCCTAAAAAAATTAAATTTTTTTATAAAATCACAAAAATTTAAAAACTAGATCTAAAAAATTATAAATTAACTAAAGGATTGTTTTCCATGAATCTTTCGACCAATCTCGCAATCTATCCATCAATCAGCACCGCACATAGCACCACACTCACCACAATAAGCCCCACATGCACCACATTCAGCACCAAAATAAGCACCACGTGCACCAAAATAAGCCCCACATGCACTACAATCAGCACCACATGCACCACAATCAGCACCACATTCACCATAATCAGCATCACAAGCACCACAAAAAGAACCACATGCACACCAATCCACACACTAATCAACACCAATCAACACACAAATTTACACACCATTCTACTACAACCAGTATTGCAATTCACACCACAATCAGCACCGCAATCAGCAATCAAAACCAATCCACACCAATCCACAAACCAATTGACACAAATGCACACACCAATTCACACACCAATCCACACAACAATCCACACACAAATACACACCAATTTCCACACAAATCCATACCAATCGAAAGCAACTCTTCGCAATCCTTCTCTGTAATCCACAGTAATCCATGACAATCCTTCGAAATCCTCCTCCACAATCCAGAGCAAAACATGCCAATCATTTGATCAATCCCAATCCTTCTATCAATCCCAATTCTTCGATCAGTCCCAATCCTTAGCAATCCTCCGCATCCACACCAATCCATATCAATTTTCCTCCACGAACCACAGCAATACACGAAAATCCTTCGATCAAACTCATTCCTTCGATCAATCCCAATCCTTCGAACAATCCTTATCCTCAGATCAATTCCAATCCTCAGATCAATCCCAATCCTCAGATCAATCCCAATCCTCAGATCAATCCCAATCCTCAGATCAATCCCAATCCTCAGATCAATCCTTCGAACAATCCTACATTTTGTCCGCCACCCAAATGTATGGAAATTACATTCGTTCTCCAACTATCTCCAAATTTTTACATGTCGACCGAATTAATGTTTTTTATGCAGTCAAATATCCATACATTTTTATACTAAAGTATTTATCATTCTATATGCAGATCTTTCCATTAATAGTCGAGTGCTTCATAACACCACATAAAATTTGCGAGGGAAACAATAATACGAGAGATAAAAATTAAGAAAAACCTATAATTTTGTAATAATAATTTTTTTTTATTTTTTTATAACAATTTAAGAAGAAAGCAGTTCATCATATCCTGCGATATGCGATATGTCCCCATTCATTCAGTTGACTAATGATTGAAGATATCATGCTAATTTCAGTTTGATACCCGCGTTTTTGAAGGTCAATAACATATCTCAGTCTATCAGCAGGTTCATTCGGGTCTTCGGGTAATACGTAGCCAGTATACTCTGCGTATTCCGCATTTTTTGTGTCAATTTTTGCAGAAAATGTGTTGTTTGGGTGTGTCAGTGCATCGAGAGAATCGCCATCGTCGTCTTCAGCATTAACACCGTCTTCACGTTCATTTTCGACAAAGATATCTTCACGGTTATCTTCACCTCCTGTTTTTCATTCAATTTTCAATTTTCTTTTATTTATCGCAATGGTTGTATGCTCATCAATATTAAGAGTCGACGACCGTTTATTTTGAAGTTCGTCGACTTCAAGCGAATTTTTTGCTGGTGTACATTCCACACAAACTGACACTACCGCACTCATTTCGTCTTTAGCATTAACTGTCTCACCGTAATTGCCTGTCTAATAGGTACCAATCGATGCAGCAAGAACTATTGCCGGCAACACCTGATGACTCCCAGAAGACGAATCCTTGCAGATCTCGGTATGTTCTTTCAATGTATCGCCTTGCACAAAATGCATGTCACCAATGTCATAATGCTTCATCGCGCCAAAAGGACTCTTTGTGCAGGCCGTTCTCTCATGCTGACGACCATTTTAATCATAGGTGAAAACTCGATTGCAGTATCAGCACTGGCGACAACCACTTAGATATGATTTTAATTTTTAATAATAAATTGTTAATAATAAATATTCAATTGTTTTCAATAATACAATAATTTGATAAGTTTTTGTATTATTAGGATTTTTTTGGGATTTCCAGAATTTTATAGATTCAAGGTCGTTTCAAGTCACGGGCATTGGGTCAAAGTCAATGTCATGGGTCAAGGTCACCTGGATACAACATGGCTGACGAGATGGACACTGGCAGACCTGACGAGGGACGGTCGAACACCGGACCTCCTCTTCTACATGTACATATTGAAATTTTTTTGTTTAATAATTTTTTTTTTTTTAATTTTCATAAATTTCTATATGACTTCATAATTTCTCTGAAATTTTTTGGATTTTTTTGGGTTTAAGGTTAGCCATAGTCATGGGCATAGAGTCAAGATCAAGGTCACTTGGATCTTACATGGCTAACGAGATGGACACTGCTCGACCTGGCGTGGGATGGTCGTGTCGGTAACTTAGTCGATCCACCTGTCATTGAACCCCAGACCTCCTACACACGCATCTTAAAATATATTTTTAAAATAATTTTGAACTTTTTTATCAAATTTTTATAACTTTTTATAGATTTTTGTTATTTTATAATTGTTCTTCAATTTTTCTATATTTTTTTGGTACAAGGTAATTTAAGGTCAAGGTCATAGGGTAGAAGTTGAGCTCACCAGGATTCAATATGGTAGTCAGTTGCCATCACAACATGGCGACCAGCCGGCGCCTTGTTCCTACTTCCGAGTCCTTTATGCCAGAAACGCCAAATTATTCTACTTGTTAGCGATAATATTGAGTACTTTTTAAAGTCTGGATATACTTTCCTGCTCCTGTTGTATCTTTCCAGCATTCGTCAAATTATTATTGCTGTGGCACCACTCGCTTTATTCATGTATTGGTTAAATATGAATTGACATCATTGGGAATGTAAATATTTTACTATTATTAAAATTATAAGCCTTATTTGCATGAAACAAACATAAAATGAACCAAATAAATTGAGTATCGTCACATTTAAACATCACACTTTTAATACGAAGTTAATAAACATAATGACTTCCCGTACAAGGTCGCCAACTTTACTGGCAGCATGCTAGTCAGTGTATCTTTGAAATGTATGAAATAATGGTACGGATTTTTAAGAAGGTCAATTTAAAAACGGATAAATCAACCTCGATCTACCTGGAACCAACAGAAATTGCCTGCGATGTGATTATCACGAAATATTTTATTCTTCCCCACTTTTGTTCATGCATGCTTACTTGCCAGTCATCTTTTGACTGATGTTTTGGTCTCTTATGAGGCCGTTACAGCGTTTAAGGGGCACTATGCAGCCCGCAATAAAACTTTATACCTCAAGGATAATTTTGTTAGGCATCTAGCAATATTGTAATATAAATTATGAAATTACGTTTACGCCATATCAAAGTTACAATTGTTTTTGTTCGATATGCTTTCCCCCAAAAAAGGTATAATTAATGGTTTTATCATAGTATTTATAAGCGTACTTCATTGTCGCATGTAATAACAGAAATCACCGCAGCATTTTCAAAAGCAAAATATTTCGTGGAAAGTAGTAACTCCTCGGCAATCTTCTGTGAATGACCTTTATAAAAAACTCATTCATAAAGCATGTGAGTATCATTTTGTGATCATAATAGAGATAATTATCGAAGAATATCAAATTCGAAATACGGTTTCTTGGTCATAAGTAGTTTTGGTTCTGGTTCGTAGAGTAGCTTACTGGCCTGGGCGTGAAGAACCAGGGCATTCAGTGTCTACAAGAGGTAAGAAAGAGTATCTGAGGCTGACGAACCCAGGAAGAACTGGCTGTAGTTGACGAACAGCTAAGCTAGTGAACTGTGCTCTTTCTGGCAGGTACAATCTGTAGGTGGCTGCTGGACACGCGCTTCATTTTTCTTCCCCTCTAAAGACTATATTGGTGTTGTCGCGCAAAAGAAAAAAATTTGCTAATATCTTTGGGCACATTGTAAGAAAAGTGAAGAGGGAAATAAACGACCTTGCAGCGAGCGGCAATGCCGGTGGATGATATTAAGTAATATACACAGGCCAAGTTGCGAACTAATTGTTAAGTATAGTATTCGCTATACCAGCCTATAACAAGTAGTTAGCAACTACTTGTTACGTAAAGTATTAGTCATACCAGCCTGTAACAAGTAGTTCGCAACATGGGATGTGAATATCCGTAAAACCCATTACATATTTCTTAAGAGAAGAAACATTTTCACAAAAGAAACTTTCCAGTTTTTAACCTTTGCGTGAAACTAAGACGTTATCTATGTAAATCACTCTGTTCGTCCAACCGGCACAACACAACATGCTGAAATATATTTACGCCTGCAAGTATAAACACTGATGTCACAGCTTTGTGAAACCACCTAAGGTGGTTAAGAACATAATGTAAGCTAACTTTATTAAGTAATTTTATGTATTTTGGGAGACAGAAAAATAAACACTCAGCCCAGCGGTACCCCATGTAGATAATTTCGCAAATATTCACGTCGAAACTCTTCGCCATCACATTTAGTTAAGTATTTTAATATATTTTTTAACGTTCAAATCACATTTTACTTATTATGGATTATGATTTTAAACCCCTTACTTATAGTATAAACCTGACCAAATCTAAAACACGTGCTATCCTTCGCCAGTTACATAGTTAACGCGAACCACAATAGAATAAACAAAAAACAATATAAGCGATATGGTAAGCCTATACACATTTCTCCCTATCTAAAATCAAACACAAGGAAACTATACAAATATCATAGTTTTAACTACCCAGACAATAAGTAAAAATTATCACCAGTGCCTCCTGATAAAGTATTTCGATAAGAAAATTTTACTTCACAAATAGTGTAAGACAAAACAATTTCATAACATTTTACATCTAAACTATTTCTTACAATGCGTTAGCAACACAGGTCATCTATATAGACTTTTAAATCCCATACTAACTTCGAAATATAATAATTTATATACACAATATAAATGCAATATATGCATATTTAACCAACAAATAATGCCATTGATATACGATTTATTTAAACAACAAGCAAGAACGTCATGCCTGAAGTTATTTTTCTGAAGTTTCAATTGAAAAAGAGCGAGGACACCGTAAATAAAGCTCTGAGTATACTAACTAACCTTGCATACAGCTTGTTAGGCTATATCAAATGTATGAAATCATTATTTACTCCAGTGAAATGCGCACCAACACATTGCCCCATGTGAAAATCTTATGTGTATCCTACTTCACAGCATTCGATACCACTGTTCGCCCACAATACACTGTAATATATTGGAACTGGCTCTACATAATACAACCTAAAACGGATAACTACGATATAATAGGACGTAATGTTTATTTTCTCGTCTGTGAACATAAACACGTTTATCCATATAACTTTTCTAGTGTTTTGCCTGGTTTTTTAATCCCTTAATATTATCACTGAAAACTGTGAAATTTGTCATTACATAATGACTGGAAAACTGGAAATTCTTAAAAATTAAGACGAACCAAGCATGTCACAAAAGCTGTATTAATATCGAAATAACAGGTGCAGGGCTGTAAAGGTAATAAATATCGACAGATACAAAAGGCAAATTGAATTTGGCTCGCTAGTTGTCTGCAGTGTTCACATCTACAATGAAGTGGAAGCTTAATTATATTTTGCACGTCAAAAGAAAATAAATTAAATGTTAATTTATATCCACAGATACCTAAAAAGCTTAAGGTAAAACGGAAACAAACGAAATCGGCAGAGAGTTTGCATTTTAGGCAGGTATATAGTATAAACCCGCTAATAAATTTTTGAAAACTCTAAAATTAAATTATTTTTCTGCAACTACATACATGCCGAAAATGCAAACTCTCTGCCGATTTCGTTTGTTTTCACTTTACCTTTAGCTTGTAAGGTATCTGTGGATATAAATGAACATTTAATTTATTTCATTTTTACGTGCAAAATATAATTGGGCTTCCACTTCATTGTAGATGTGAACACTGCTGACAACTAGCGAGCCAAATTCAATTTGCTTTTCGTATCTGTCAATATCTATTACCTTAACAGCCCTGCACCTCTTATTATATGTATGTATATATATATGTGTGTGTGTGTGTGTTTTATTTGGCTCTATTCCTTCATGGAATTTTTTGGCTTTGTACACATTCTTGACTACAACATACCTGGCTCGCATTCTGTTGTGTCTGGTAAAACTGCGGTGTTTGAGTACGTTTATTTGTTGTATTGTCCCATTTTGTTCTTACAAATTTTGTCAATGTTGTCTTTTTTTTTGGCAGTTTTCTAGCCTTTGTTGTTTTCTATGTGTTATCTTTTGGTCGTTTGTACATATATATATATTTTGTAGCCAGTTGCTATCCTGTTTTTTGACTGTGTAACCTCTTCGAATTTTCCAGTGTTGTATACGTATTTATTTTCTCGTCCATAGGTTACTTGTTTTTTTAATGTATTTTTTCGTACTCAGTCTTGTTTTTCAATGACAGACATCTGCTTTGCAATGGCGAATGTCCAAAAATCTCAATCTACTCAATAATGCAGTTGCTGAGGTAAAATTGTCAATATGTGAATGTAGACTTTGCTCAGGAAAAGGCAGTTCTGTCCAGTAAATATAAATTCTGGATATTATACAAAGAAAAGGAAAAATCTTATTGGTATAAATTAATGACAAGTAAATTTTTATTGAGCGCGTGTTCATGTGCATATTATTTCGATAATGTTTTTTGATATTTCGGTCTGTATAGTTTGGTAATTTTGTTGGAAAAGATGTACAGAAATTTGTTGCCAAGACATATTTTTTTTATTAAATAAGAACAGTGTTCTCTTACAGATAAATTATTTTTATTTATTCAGGTATGGCTTTACGTGTGTGTGTATGTATGTTTATATGTATGTGTATATGCATACATGTGTATAGGAATGCATATATGCATGTATGTGTGCGTGTATGTAAATATGCATGATGTGTGCATGTGTGTTTATGTACGAGATATGGACAAAATAATATGAACACCCGACATATACATCATATTTATTTATTAATAAGGTGTTGGGCCACCATTTGCTTTTAGAACAGCTGCAATTTTTCGCGGAATAGATTCGTAGAGTGCCTGAATAGTTTCCAACGGAACGTTGTCCCATTTTTGTACCAAAACATCCACCAATTGCTTCAATGATGTTGAAGATGGAAATCTGCTCCTCAATATCTGCTTAAAACTCCCCATAACGGTTCAATTATGTTGAGGTCTGGCGATTGTAAGAAATTATTCTGATGCTCCTTAAACCAAGACGGAACCTTTTTGGCTATATGTATGAGCGCATTACAATCTTGGAATATGGCAGTGTTTGGTAGTAATATTCTAGTCATAGTAAGAACTTCATCATTGAGGATGTCGAGATATTCATTCGCAGTAATCCGGCCAGTGATGTGAATGAGAGGACCAGCTGAATATCACGATATAGCCGCCCAAATCATAACGGAACCTCCCCCATGCTTGACTGTAGGAAGCAGGCAGTCCGGATTGTAGGCTTCTTTTGGAGTTCTTCATACATAAACCCGGCCGTTTGTAGGAAACAATGTAAACGATGATTCATCGGACCATACCACATTCTTCCAATCATCAAGTGTCCAGGTTTTATGATCGTGGCACCACTTCTTTCGCAGCTTAGCGTTGACTTCCGTTATAAATCGTTTCGCAATTGCAGCCTTTCCATAAATGTTAGCTTTGTGGAGCTCCTACCGTACTGTTTTTGTCGAAACAGTATTACTCTAGTGAGTGTTGAGTTCTGCTGTCACTTTCGCAGCGGTAGTTTTTTTATGTTGTATGGCCAGAATTCTTTTTAACTTTCGTCGGTCTCTGTCAGTTAACTTTTCGTTTCGCCCACTATTCCTCTTCGCCGATGATGTTTTACCATGTTTTGTGTATACTGTCATTACCGTGGATACTGTCNCGAGAATTCTTTTTAACTTTCGTCGGTCTCTGTCAGTTAACTTTTCGTTTCGCCCACTATTCCTTTTCGCCGATGATGTTTTACCATGTTTTGTGTATACTGTCATTACCGTGGATACTGTCGCTCGTGAAACGTTAAACAATTCAACTGTTTTCGTCACAGACGCTCCCGCTAACCGAGCACCAACGATTTGCCCTCTTTCGAAGTCTGAGAGATCACACATTTCACCGATCGCTTGTTTTAACCGTCGCAGAACAAAGCGTATAATACACTGAAAGATAATCTACAAGACTTGGCACGTAAACTGTCCAATACATACTCGTCGCGTTATTTACACGGAAGCAGTGTTGCCAACATGCAACGAAATGTACAATATTGCATAGTGTTCATATTATTTTGTCCATCCTCTGTATGTATATGAGTGTGTGTATTAATGTAAATGTGTATTTGTCTGCATATTTGCATGTATATGTATATATTCATGTATGTGTGCATTCATGTGTATATGTGTGTTTGTATGTATACATGCATGTATGTGTATAAGTATGCGTGCATGTGTATGTATGTATAGACACAGAGTTTCTTTTCTGTATTAAACTAATTAAAATGTTACTGAATGACGTATCTACAACTGTTCACAAATTTTTGTGTAATTACAGTATTTGTTTGTACCGCTACATAAATTTTGGCATGTGTAACACACATCAGGTTTTTTTTGCGTGGACAGGTCACCAGAATTTGCATTAAAATCTTAGTTTTATGAAAATATATTGTAAACTTGCGACGTTTTCTAAAGACGCAAAAAATTCACTATTGTGTGTGTTAAACCTATCATGTAAAACAACACTCTGGTTTCTAATTATAAAATTCCACTAAACAATTTCAGATACAGGTTTTAACTGTTTGCTCTTTTTAATGTTAGCCGTTTTGCTGTTATATATTCCTTTTTATTACAGTTAATTCTTAAAATATCCGATGAAGATCAGATTTTTAACTTTTCATGCACGTATTCCCTAAAATTTAATAATTATATCCAGGAAAACGCAATGTCATCATTCTTTTTCTCCTCGCGTGTTCACTTATCGTTATCGTTCACTTTATCGTTAATAAACCATTCCATTCTGTACACAAAGACGAAAACATATATACAGTATTTTCAGGTTGTGAGGTTTGCCAAATTACTACTTAAAGAAAAATTAGACGCAAAGAGGTGAGCGTACCTATTTTGATACGTTTAACACTTGTTTGAGAAAAATCGTGCCTGATATTGAAATTACGTAAATGTGTTCTTTAAAAATAATTTAATTTGGTTGGATTATGCTGTCTGCAAGTGCAGGAATTTAAAACGTGTATAAGGGTTTTATTTGACATACGTTTGCCAGGTAAAATGAACCTTAGATTGCCCCTACACATACCACTATTTTATAAACACAAGGACAAACGAGTGATAGTGACACGACTGTTATGACTTTCCACTTGTGTCAACTCTGTTTAAATACAGCAAACGTAATGACTGCTTAAACATAGCCGACGCTGATGAAACTTTCGCTTTTATAATGAAAACTCTGAATACGTACCGCATGCATTAAACCATCCTACGAGAAGATTAAATATTATTGTATATAAATTAATTGGAAATAGGGTATATGTAAATAAACCACATATATATTATATATATATATTTCCGTACTGTACGTAGTTCAAAGTATGTTGACATTGTGAAATGGGCCATATACTTGGTGTCAGTTTTAAATCTTTCGGTCCTACCAAAATGTTGGGAAACGATTACAGTGAGAGGAGTACTATTTTCTGAAACTCATACTTTACCGTAAATCAGCACCGCGGTGTTGAGGAAGTGTGCGCGGTCCCAGCTTGTAAAAGGCAGTCCACTGGCAGCTGCTTGCTATTTGTCTTGGGGACTCACCCTGCTCTAGGACACGAGCTCAGAGCTATAAGGAGCTAAGAGCCTAGCCGCTACCTGCTCGCTCCTGACACGCTACGACCTGCGCCGGAACCGCCTCTTAAGAATATGCACCAAACCTTTAAGAATGAAAAGTAAAATGGAGGATACTAATGTGCTTAAACAAGCTATGCCATATTTTAAAACATTTAAGGACTTCCATAAGAAAAATGCATATATTTTATTATACTGGTAGTTCATTTATTGCTTTAATTTTTAGGGGTATATCCCCAACATTTGAGACAATTAACTGCATTTATTTTTCAATGTAAATGTTCTCATTCTGCCACTTAACATTTTTATGAGGGATCCACAAAATAAATCAATATCGTAATTTAAAATATAACTTTGCCAAAAATAGGGAATGCTTGAATAACACTAAACGAAATTTTTCACTTTATGAACAGAGCTTGGCAAGGATATAAATAAACGAACATCAGTCCTGGGCACAAAGAATGTAGATTCGTAATGTGAGGCGTTTGCACACATGGCCTGAGGAAGTCTTCCATGATATCGAAATCAACATGCTGAAACTATGTGTAAAGCACATGAAGTTTGCCTCCAAACATATATTAAGTACGTAGTGGTAACACTCGGCAAGTTTATGGACTTGCCTATAGCATGGAACGTTTAAGATATTCTGTGTAAAATTGCTTTTGTAAAAAAAATTCCAGTTATATACTTTTCATTTTCTTTTTACCAAATCAGTGCCAGTATTTAAGGAGCATTCTTATCTGAAAGTGAAATTAGATCACCAGTGTAGATAATTTATTGTGCATGTTTACTTCATTAATTTTTTACTATTTATGCCAGTCTGCAATCAGACTGTATTCCATGCACGGTTACTTCCAACTTTTATGAAACCCTGATAAAGTTATATTTCCTGGATATTCTTCCGCGTCATGCAAACAAAGATGAAATAAATCTAGAAAATTACACCAATTGACAACGCACCACATTCATTCGCAAATACATTAACAATATTTTGCATAAAAACAATTTCTTACTAGGCGTTACCAACACACTTATTTTCTCTCTGGGTTTATTCACATTGGTTATAAATGAGATATTATAATTTATATATCAAATTCAAGTAAAATATAAATTTAAACAAAAATATAATATTTTAATGTTAACAGAAGTATAGAACACCAGAGATACATAGCAGATATAGGAAACCACCAAACACAGCACTCATGGGGTGATCTTTCAAATGTTGGATTAAGAAACCGCGAGTAAACTGTAGAACTTATCCCTGCTGAATCTACAGACAATTTGCGAGCGAAGTGGACTGATGGGAAGAGAAGTATCTTCTCGAGGAACCACGGCAGTAACCAGAGCGCATCGACTTTCTGGCGGAATGGCCTTTCCGCTGGACCACAGCACTACATCCGGCACATACCAGTTGCCCCCTCGGTCGGACAACTGCTGTTTCTACTCGACATCGGTTATTAATATTAACGCCTCCTCCAAACAGCGGGGCCTTAATAATAAATCATATCCTCCACAGTTGGGGAACGGGGAGCGGGGGAGAGAGTGACGTCTTAAGGCGTCGCATCCCTCTGATAGACCTTGAATTAAGACATCACGACGTGTACTGCCTGCAACAAGTTTTCACCTACACGCTGACTAGCCTCGTTTCTCATGGTAGTGTACACGTCGAAAATAAATATACTCATCACAGCGTGTACTGCCTGCGACAAGTTTTCACCTACACGCTGAATAGCCTCGTTTCTCACGGTAGTGTACACGTGGAAAATAAATACACTCCTGCAGCACTACTCTGGCGTCACTTGGTCAGCCTCCGTGAGAGATGTAAGAAGACAGTATTCGATTCCCCGCGACGGAATTTTGCACATATTTAAGATGTACCCCGTATTCAGAAACACGCACATTGTCATCAGCATGTGTTGTGCTCCGCGATACATACGATCAATATTTCTTAGAGCTAATACAACAACTAAAAAATTGTATGTAGTTTACACTCTTGTTCGCAAGTTAACTGCTACGTTCTTCAATCTCATGGGAAGATTAGAATGGCATTCAAAGAATGAGCCACAGTTACATTGACAAATGTTTCGTCAAAACACGAAATATCTCTATGATATCTAGAAGTTGAGCAATTACCAAGGCATTTTGGTAAACCCAAGGCGGTATCATTCTAACGTTTATTTTTACGTTCTCCAGCAAATATGTGGCATTTACGGAAAGCTATCCGCCACTAAACGCATTCCATGGACTAACAAACTATGTCTTATTTTATGAATTGCAATTTTTGCAGTCGTAATTTTTAAGTGTCCACATTTCGAAAAAAATGAATTGTCAACTCAGAGTAAAGTTTATTGCCGTCTATTTCGGTCCGTATGTTCACATAATTTCCAGCTAAATTTGGAATATATTTATTTATGGAGCTATTAACATTTAGTGTTTTATTTAGCGTACATTATTTTATATAAGACTCCGGGTAAGTAGACCAAATATGGCATTTATTTATTACCTCTCGTTGCAAAGCTCATAAGGTGAATTTTACCTAACGTGGCGTTATGTGGTATTTCAAACGCTGTTCACAAAATAATTATTTACAGAATGTTCAAAAAAGCGAAGCCATTTCCAACGTTGAATCAGGCGATTTCACTTTTGCAGTTTGGCCAGTAGTTGACATTGACCTGCAGTCGTGCAGATAGGTAAATGGCTGCAATGCGTGACGGTTGTCGCTTCAATCTGTACGCTATAGCTTTTTTATTGTTACCGGAACGGCTTACTTGACGCAATCTCTCTGTCTGCTGGGACGCACGTGAGTTATTACAATACTCTGAGCAAACGAAAAGTCTATCACTTTCTCTTGGTCTCCCTTCCTTGCCCTACCCACCTGATAATACGCACGCAGTTTCAGAACTGTATTACCAGTTTGCGTGTACATATTTCGTTAGGAAATAACACGAACTGCCCAATAATTACACAACCCACTGAAAATACCCTTACTGTATAATTTGTCACAGAGAGTAGATGCTCCCTTTGAATACACGCAATAAAATTAGAGTTATTCAGAATTTAAAGAAAATAAATTCCTTTTTCGAAATTGAATTATAATTCAAATTTACCCAATTGAATATAATCTCTAAAAACCATCACTAGAAATATTTTTTAGAGAAATAACGCTTTCAGGAAAAGGTACACAAAGGGCGCCGTTACAAAACTTCTCAAAACCCTAGTTACCGAAACGTTACTTATATTTGGCACTGTAAAAATTTTCCTAGTAAAATTCTAGCTAGCATGTATATACTCAAAATTTACATTGCTAGGTGACAGTTATCTTCCCTTTACAAAAAAGCTATAAAAAATTCCCCATCCGGAATTTCTACAGCGATTCCCTAGTCTAGCTAGGAGAATTCTTCTTCAGACCCCCCCCCCCNTTGGTGGTTCTTCGGGAAAGGATATTTGTAGTCGTTGGGCAAGAACCGCCACTATCACATTCGACGCGGAGGAACATGCTGGGAGTTCCAATCAATTAAAAGTTATCGATGACGTAAAGTGTTGTATATATAAGTCGGTTTATGTATAACTTTTATAAGTAATTTCTTTCATGTGTGAGAAGAGAGTTTTAAAAACCAGTTTGTCATCACATGTATGTTCTATGAATAAATAATAAATGATATGAAACCTGTCATAATAAATTAGAATATGCAAGAAATAAAAAACTTTTGAAGACCGAATGCATTTTAATTTATTGTAGTATTAAGGTAATGCTATTACTTAACTTTTATGAGGCAGTTGTAGCCACAGCCGTTAAATATTTTAAATTTGGAATTGCTAGTTAAGTGCTTCCGCGGGTTTTTTTGCAATTTTTTTAATCTAAACTTTAAAAAATTACCCCATTTATGGCGTGTTTGGTGGTTCCCTAAATATCTTACGTATCGCAATAAGTTTTTATTTGTGTTAACATTAAAATTACGTTGCTTTTGGTTGAATCAATTTTTTACTAATGTTTTATTGATCAATTAAAATATTTAATTTATTAATTATATCAATAAAAGCAGGGAGAAAATAAGTGTGTTGGTAATGGCTAGTAAGAAATAGTTCTTATGCAAAACATTATTACACTTAGTGCGCACGAACGTGGTGCGTTGTCCCTTAAGTGCAATTTACTAGATTAAGTTTAGCTGTGTTTGCATGAGGCGGAGGAATATCCTGAAAGTATAACTTTGTCAGGGCTTCAGAAAATTTAGAATTAACTGTGAATGGACTATATGGAAAATTCGTGGCTAGAACTGCCAGTATATATAATATGGTAAGTGGTGACAATGCAGCGACCCCGGGTCACGTGCTCGGCCCGAAGGCGGGCAGGAGGGAGGCAGGCGTGCACACGACCAATCACAACGCGTGCCGCGAAACCAAGTGTCACGCACCGGGCGACGAAGCGACGAGGTGCCGTCCATGACAAGCTCAGAACTTCTCGTTCCTTTATCGCAGCCGCTCACTACGCTTGCCAGGTACGACGCGACGAAAAACGGGTGACTGCGTCAAAGCTTTCACCAGATGACTAAGCAGGGAACCAGTCATACGGAAATACCAACCAGTGTATTACGAACTCCGCGGTTAAGAGCCCGTCTCACTGCCATATTAAATTTTTTGTATATTCCTTGGCAATTCAAATTTTGGAGGATTTATTGGAAAATGAGACAATACCCACCACAACGTACATTATAAATGAACTACAAATGCATATACACTGAGGCGATAAAAGTAATGGGATACCTCCTAATATCGTGTTGGACCTCCTTTTGACCGGCGAAGTGCAGCAACTTGACATGGCATGGACTCAAAAAGGTGTTGGAAGTCCCTGGCAGAAATATTGAGCAATAATGCCTCTATAGACGTCCATAATTGCGAAAGTGTTGCCGGTGCAGGAGTTTGTGGACGAACTGACTTCTCGAATAGGTCCATAAATCTTCGATAGGATTCATGTCAGACGATCTTGCTGGTCCAATAATTCACTGGAATTATCCAGAATGTTCTTCAAACCAATCGCGAACAGTTGTGGCCCGCTGACATGGCGCTTTGTCATCCATACAAATTCCACCGTTGTTTGGGTACATGAAGTCCATGAGTGGCTGCAAGAGGTCTCCAAGTAGCTAAACATAACACTTTCCAGTCAATGATCGATTCAGTTGGACCAGAGAACCCTGTCCATTCCATGTAAAAATAGCCCACACCATTATGGAGCAACCACCAGCTTCCACAGTTCCTTGTTGACAACTTGGGTCCATGTAATCGTGGGGTCTGCGCCACACTCGAACCATACCATCAGCTCTTACCAACTGAAATCGGGACTCATCTGACCCAGACATTGTTTTCCAGTCGTCTAGGGTCCAACCGATATGGTCACGAGCCCAGGAGAGGCAGTACAGGCGATGTCATGCTGTTAGTAAAGGTACTCGAGTAGGTCTTCTGCTAGCATAGCCCAGTACAGTGAAAGTTCGCCGCACTGTCCTAACGGACACGTCCGTCGTACATCCCACATTGCTTCCTGCGGTTATTTTACGCAGTGTTGCTGGTCTGTCAACACTGACCATTCTGCGCACGAGTCGTTGGTTTCGGTCATTAAGTGCTGGCGGTCGGCGACTGCGTTGTCCATGGTGGGAGGTTATGCCTGAAATTAGGTATTCTCGGCACACTCTTGACACTGTGGATCTCGGAATGTTGAATTCCCTAACCATGTCCGAAATTGAATGTCCCATGCGTCTAGCTCCAACTACCATTCCGCGTTCAAAGTCTGTAAATTCCCATCGTGCGGCCATTATCACGTCAGAAACCTTTTCACATGAATCACTTGACTACAAATGAAAGCCCAACCAATGCATTGCCCATTCATTCTTTTGTACGCGAAACTACTGTCATCTGTATATTTGCATATTGCTATCCCATGACTTTTGTCACCTCAGTCTATATGAAAAAATCAACATAATACATTGTATGTATATGTATATATTCATTTTAAACTTTTTATATCAACCAGGAACAATGATTAACAATCCGGTACAAAAATTTGCCATGAAATGTAATGCTTCTGTAATGAAACATTTTCGGTAATGACCCTGACTCTTCTGTTATGACACTTAAACGAATAAATTCTTTATAAGGGATGGTACAGCATCTTAAATCGGTTTTTGAATCATTACAATACTGCACATCACGCAACGTAGAGGATATAGCTGGCTTGAGTGGCCGCAGTTGTGTAATGGCTAAAACCCCTCGCCTCCCACATCGGGATGCCATTCCAGACGAGGCTCATATCCCGACTTTCACGAGTGAGGAATGTTGTGGACGTTGCGTTTAGTCGGTGGGTTTCCTCATGGTACTACCAGTCCCTCCACGATTGTATTCTCTCACTATCTCTCCACCTCGCTTTCCCCCCATCAGCGCTGAAGAATTAAGTTTTCAAGCGGCGCCTAAATCTTTCAACCACTCGTTGTTAACGGAGCACTTACAGCCCACCATATAATTATGCTGCCAACTTTGTATCCTTCTATAGTAGCATGTGCGACTGTGCCACAGGCTTGTTTGACTAGCCATGCGTCAGATCATGTAACTATGAAATTGTTGTTGTTGAGAATTTCGGCGAACTCTTAACAACAAGGTATTTGGTGCTCATGGGTCTAAAGACAGCAACGTCCGCTATAATTCTCACACACAAGAATCGTACGAGACACCACCAGGAACCAACCCGAATCACCATGTTGGGAGGACAGCGAGACAACTACTTGAGCTTTCGAACTGTTTAAACGAATATTAAGACACTTTAGTGCAAATCCTTTATGTTACAGTTGTAAACCAAAAATAAACCCTTTGAGATTTGCCACTTGTTTTCAGTATTAACGTTTTAACGAAGAGTTAACCCATGGGGTTATGTTTTATAATTCGTGGGTGGCATTACCATAAATAATATTTCCAAGTCGACAGATAAGGGGTGCGTCTGTTGTGAGGCATGACATACCTTTTTTTCTCTAGGAAGTGACAGCCTTCCGGAGACACTGTGTCATTCGAATGTTTTAATACTACATCTGTCGCCATATCGTTTTCCTTAGTTTATTGGTGAATTAAATTTTAGGAAGGGAGATTTCGAAAATGTGACAGTACCCCTTGGACGATTTGCTTTATTCATTATAACATAAATATTTATAATATGTAGACCAACAATCTTATAACTATAGCAGTTAACATAATACGAATTCCTTTAAAAGCTACGGTAGATAAGCGTAAAATAATTGTAACTTAATAGTTTCGGTACACAGTCTGTACTACAATAGTGTAAGAATAGAAGGGAATTGGGGAGTTGGGCACATCGGAACCTGGGACCAGAGCTCGGATCTGTTCAAGCTCTGTCATTACCGTCCCCCGATGGCAATATTGTTCGCAATGTTTGATTTCAGTGACCATTACCTTTGACATTGGCCCCGGTGACCTTTAACCTTGAAACCCCCAAAAAATGTGTAAAAAATGTTTTAAAAATTATTAAATTGATTTTTTACTACCAATGATGATTTAAAAATTACCTATAAATAACTTAAAAAATATTTTTTAAAAATTTACCTTTTCGGAGGTTACCCCCAGTTCCACACCCAGCAGACGACTGACCCCCACCACCAATTGCTATTGGCAGTTTAGTTGGCAGATCTCCACACCCCTCTCATCTATACTCATTATATCGTACGCTGCCATCTTGGTTATTCGTTTTTCATTTCCTAAACAGTACTGGAGGACGCCATTTTGGATTTAATATGTTTACAATTACATCAGCTAGGTGGCGCTAGTGTATTAATAATAAATATCGCCGCCAGGCGAGTTGTCGATTTAGCCACCAGGTGGCAGCCATATTTTTTAAAATATTTAAATTATAGGATGCAGTTGCGCTGTCGGCACCCACCATGTTGGATTCTATTTTCAAGACATAGGTGGCATTAATTTCTCGATTATGCTGCCTGTTAACGGCTTGTACCGAATGGTGACATTGATCATTTCTGTAAAGTACATAACCTGTCCATTAATTTTTTTTGTTTCATTTTTATATATCAATATTATTATTCAAAATAAATTTTAGTAAGCGGAATTTCTTGAAATAAATAAAAACAACATATTTAAAAAAAAGACTAGTTTTTTTATTTGGTTGAGTACGACATGAGGAAACACAAATACGCAGGTTTATTAATTGCAATCTTCTATGATCAACGCTCGATGTCCGCATCGTCGACCCAGGAATTGTAGCGGGCTAGGAAACCGCACCACTTGACACACGACCGTCCATTATGCCGTTTCAGAACCTTTTCGACCAAATACACAATCTGGAAGCTTTGTAAGCTGAATCTTCTCGGCGTAGAAACCACCATGGATGGGAACATTATTCATATCCTGGAGAAACTAGGTACTCGGAGCATAGTTGCGTATACGTCAAACACGAAGGAGTTCGGGGCTCCAATTCGCTGTATATCCTTTCTAGAAGATGCCTTTCTATTGGGAGATGCACACCAGGTCACCAACCTTGGCTTTAGGCTTGTGTGGGCCCCACCTTTTCACGTCAGTGCACAAGGTTCGAAGCAGGGAGTTATCTGTCACGTCTTCGGGCTTCATGCGTGTGGTCGAGCGCACTGTAGAATTGTACTCGCGTACGAGTTTTGGAAGTATATCCAACCACTTGCAGTTGTCATTCGCAGCGAAATGCCTCCACATTTTTCCCTTCAGAGTACTTTTGAATCTCTCAACTAAAGAAACTTTGAGATTGTTGTATGTGGAATAATGATTTATGTTATGTTTCTTCATCAGGGCCTTGAAGTTTGCATTGTATAATTCCATGCCCTGGTCGGTTTGCAGATTATTATGGATGCGTCCTTCGCGCAATATGTCAGTCATGGCCTCAGTGAAATCATGTGCTTTCTTCAATTCGACAGGCTTGGCCCACGCAAGTTTTCTATATGCATTGATGAAAGTCAACATGTATTTGTAGCCCTCGTTGACCTTAGAATATAGTATCATCTCGACGAGGTCGACATGAAAAACGTTGTTCATCCCACATATCGTGACCTTGAAGCGATGGTATTTGTGTCTCGCAGACGTGTGTAGTTCATTCGCGATTGCCAATCTACTGATTCTACGTAGCCTCCCTCCTTCAGTTCTTCGAAGATTGAAATAATCTCGTTAGTGTGGGAGTAATTTCCAACCCTTTGCGAAGTGGGCAGTCACTGCATTCTATCAACCATCTCGTTGCAATCGTCCCAGAATACATAGTCAGTGTTTTTGTAGATACGCTTTAAACATTCGCCGCTTTACAGTATTAGGCCACTGAACAAAGCTGCAGGAATGTTAATTTTTTCGTGATCTTCGTCCTTATAACAGCCGCTCTAGGGATTAATACCTTGGTTAAGTGCCTACGTGATTTCAAGCAATGTCTTGTATTACCAGGGGTTCCATATGTCTTGTAATCGCTTACTTGGGTTTTTCACCTTAAAGAAGCTCTATTTCATCAGCACCGATGAACAATTTGTCATTTTACCTGTATACACCATACGTCGTATCATTATTGTGAAATGTATACGATTGTAGGTACCGGCGTACCAGAGCATTGGGTTTCAGGACTCTCTTCCATACATTTTATTGTGTGGCAAATCCGTGTAAGATACATTGTCCCGATCTATCTGCACATCGTCATGTTTTAGCTTCTTCATAGACTCAGCAGAATTGTCGATATCAGCCTTCATGGCTATGGGTGCTCCATCCTTCTCTCTGTGTACATCGAGACGACGAGTAATGATCTTAAATACTCCTTAATTTATAAGGTCGCGTGACATTTTGGCCCTTTTGGAAAGCAAATACTTCGAGCTTACGTACTATATCGTCCGATGCATGTCGCTGGCAATGTCTGACATAGCACTGAATAAAAATTGTTATTGTTACGCATTTATGTAAGTTTAGTATTGCATCTCCGTCAAAAAACTTTCGATCTTGTCCATGTGTTCGCTGCAGACATCCAATCTGTCCCTTCTATGGTCCTGAATATCCGTTTTCATGGCGAGGGGGGAAATAGAGGCCAGTAATACATGTGCCATATATCCTTTCAGGTTTTTCAGATATTCTTCATTTTGCGCAGATACTACATTCAATCTGTCGATAATTTGCCTTTAAGCACTTGTTACGTGCTCCTCCATGGCCATCATAACGCGAACGAACTCCAAATTCACACGCACCATCTTCGCCCCGTGCTCGGAAAGGTAGTTCTGAAAGAATATGTTTTGTTCGGACAACATACTGCGCAATTCCACGATGACGACATTACTAGTTTTGAGGACGAAATTCGTAGCAGCATCCTCGGATCGTTCGGGTTTGCCAACATTTCGAATTATTCTTCAACCAGCACCACAAATTCACTCTTTTCTTGGAACGGAACGATCTCCATCTTCAACTTTCTCAAGACGCAGTTTTAGACTACTTTGCCGAATTTCGATATGCTGCAACTCATTTTCGATGGTTGGCGATGAACTGATCAAATCCCTCTTGGTACCTCCAAATATATAAGGGCCAGTCCTTAAGGCTTCCATGTCATGGTTTGTGGGAGATAGCTTCATCTTCAGCATGAATCCATATAGGTTCAGTAACCTCTTGCTTGATAATACGTATGCTACCACTAGTAGCTTACAGTGTGTGCGGTGCTAACAGTGGTGCTAGCTGTTGGTGCTAACTGCACAACATATAGTGCCAACTATGGTGCATGCAGTGTTAACTGTGGTGCATGTGGTGCTAACTGCGATGGTAAATGTGATGTGTGTGGTGCTAACTGCTGTGCATGCGGTGCTAACTGAGGTGCATGTGGGGCTATCTGTGGTGCATTTGGTGCTAACTGCGATGGTAAATGTTATGTGTGTGGTGCTAACTGCTGTGCATGCGGTGCTAATTGCTTGTATTTGGTGCTATCTGTGGTGATAACTGCGTTGCGTGTGGTGCTAACGGCGGTGCTGATTGCAGCTGCAGAGAACCAGTGCTACAAGCTATAGAATGTATCTTCAAAATATAACTTCGAATAAACTGCCTCTAGCAGATTTTGCATTCAAAAGTCACAGTTGAACTTTTCTTTCTGCAGGTCGTTATTTCTTGTCAACGCACACTGTGCAGAGCTGTAAATGCTTTACCGCAGAAGCGACAAAGCAGATGCAACATTAGCATTTTACATCCATAACATTCCAAGTCTAAAATGGAACTGAAACAAAAAATTTATGAAAGCAGAGTATGTATACTTTTCTTTCTCAGTTCACCGCCATGCCTCGAAGAGGTAAGAACATAGCTGGAAGCAGGATCGTTGATACACTGATATAAATCTACCGATCGAGCTACCATTCCTGGGTACAGGTTCTGCAGGCCAGGTACATAGCTAGCTAAAAGGCTGTTAAGCAGCCACAGAGGCATAAACGCCAAGGACAAAGCATACAAGCAGCACAACATCGCCTATTCCCAGCACAAGGATCTGCAAGCCAGGCACCAGGCATACAACATATTGGCACAGAAAACCAACGAAATAAGAACATTTTCAGACACCGGACTCGGTGAAAAAATTACTGCCTGTGGTGTATCCAATGTGATGAATGCGAAGGTGAAGATGGGAATAGGAGTTAAGAGCAAGTGAAAGACACTGGTTAAAATGGAAAGAGGTACAGATATCAAGAGAAAGGCACAGTGATACGAAAATCAGTGACAAAAGGAAGAAATAATTCAAGGCCAAGACAATGTCTACCGGTGGATTTTTTCCATTACTTTTGCCTGCACTCGGAGCCCTCGGAGGCCTAATCAGAACCACATGTGGTATCGTCTGATACATCAACACAGCATCAAACGAATGGAAGCAGTTGTCCGAGGCACAAAGACACAATTCAAATATGGAAGTTATCCCCATGGGTAAAAAAACGGCCAAGGCCTTTACCTAAGGCTTATACTCAGTAGGGCGCGAAAGTGTGCGAACTGAACACAGCAGGAAGAGGCATTAATGCAATTTCTACTGAAACGAACGCTCACAAACGTAGATTTGGAACTGTTTGCACGCAAATTGGAAATACCACATTTCATGGTAGTGTTTCAGAGCGACGCTTTATCACTTAATCCCTAGCGAGACGATTGTGCTATAATTAATCTGGGCACGACAACCGGGCCTGATGCACACTGGTTAATTTATGTGAAACGTGGAAAACATTAAGACTATTAAGACAGTTATAGGAATTTGTGTCCTCCACCCTACCTGTGATGGTAACTGAAATATACCAAACAAATAAACAATTACGAAATGGATCAGAAGGATAACACATGAAACTATGTATATCTGTGTCTTAGCTTCGTGGTTAGTTCATACAAGTAATCGCATAAAATGAGTATACATTTTGAGGAAACTGTCATTCATGTCGGTAATGCTTACCTTGACGGGTCGTAGCACAGAGCTGTGTGCGGTTCACTTCCCACCACTCGACCTGGAGGGGAAAATGGTGCATAGGCCTTGTCGATTTTCAAACTTACAATGCGATACCGAACATCGATGAAAAAACTGCAAGCTGTACCTGGTAAAAGTGGTAACGTTTCCCATGATGTGTCGCTGTCAATAGGCTCTTATGAAATAGATGACATTGCAAGGATTTACGTCGACCAGAAACATTAAAAAAAAGTGTCGTGCAAAACCTGCATTTAGTACGGTACATGGTCTCCAAGTAGTTTCCACAAGCTAACCGGATTTTCCTCTACAGTTTTGGATTCAAAGTTAATCGTCATGGAAGATTACCAAAACATCGAAGAGCTGGTCGTTTTTTTAAGACAGCATAACGAAGATGGAAATTCATGGGTAACAGCCTTTCCTGATCGAACCATACACACTACCATCTGAAGTTCGTATTGCAGTCCAACACCAAGATACCTGCACCCTTCCTTGCCAGTCTTTCCTGCGAATTAGGGAGACTCTGCCGAAAGAAGATGGAAACAACCCAGCATCGACGAAATAATGAGCATTCGAATTCTTCACCTGATCGATCGCATCACATATTTTCTGAACGGTGTCGAGGTGGACCAGTTGCGAGATGTGGGCATAATCTCGACGATAAAAAAATACCTTTCGTTCGCGCTGAATGAGCTGTCTCAAGCCAAGATGGCAGACTTGGAAATCGAAGATGACTACATATTTCCTATATACCCTGGAGGCAAGTTTGATGTATGCACCCCCTCCCCCCCACACTTCAAGCTATTGGGATTTTCTGAAGACTAAAAACGAATTATCTTCAATTAGGAATAGGAACTGGTGCTGCTTATAGATAATACACATGCAGACACCATCTTGGGTAGGAGATAAAACCTTGGAGACAGTGAAATTGAAACTACTGTCTATCGAGTGGATGCTGCATAATGTCCGATTGAACACTGCTGAACATATAAAGATGATAGAGAATGTGGAAGATTACCAAAACATCGATGTGGCTTTCAGGTTGTGGTGTCTCGAGACATACCCCGGATTGCCAACGAATTAACTTGATGGTGAAGTCCAGCTTTGCTTCTGAGTAACCGCGGGACATCGTTGTTGGGCTATAGACCAGAAGACAGCACAATGTGAGAGTAAGTAATTCGCAGTTCCAGACATGTCAAATAGAAAATGTGAAAATATCCTTCAATAGCGAAAGCTATCCATGCATTGACATGAACATGAACTTTGAGAATGGGCAGTACCTGCTGACACTTTAGATGTTTGCTCAATTCCAAAATTAATATTATGGATGCACACAACCCACGATATTGAGTCTTGATAATTTCAAGGATTTGGCCCAATGCATGGTATTCGATGTGAGTAAACAGGATGAGTGCATTACCTCCAATGTAATCGACTGCAGGATCGAATTCACTACACATGGAAATATTCCTGCCAATACATATGCTTTCTGCCTGATACTTCATGGCCATCTTGTATCATACAATTGCTGAGATAACACCATTAAAATACTGTCATCAGTACAGCTGAGAATATATAAATATAATTTTTCACACCATATAACTGTTTAATTATTTTAGAGCATCGTTAGCATCTAGATGTACTGTAATCTGTAGGGTTTCCTGAGCCAAAATGGCTTAATGCTCAAGGAGATCGCAGTGATCTACGACGATGATTGTAAAACATGAACCCGCAACTTCCAACATCTATACCCCTAGAAACGTTTGGACGAAAAGAGCAAGAAAAACCAACACCTGGCTGAGCAAGTACTACCGTGGACTGGAATGGGACGAAGACCAGATTCCATATCTTCAGATGGGAAATGTGCTGCGTGGCTTGCTGATGCAGTATCCGAAGGCCCTGACTTGTGTAGCAAAACCTGAGAAGAAAAAATGGCATTGCGACTTGCGTATATTTTATGTGGAAATTATCGATGTGCAGACCGAGTATGGATGTCCTTCGTTTTGCTAACTGACGAAACTTTTCACAGATTCGCATCGTCATGTCTACGACGGGTCAGAACCTGACGGGGCCTACGAACTGAATAACGTGCAATTGCTGCGCAAATTGTGTGCTTCGTACTTGAACCAGGAATCGGCTGCCTATGACTAGACACGAAGTTACCCGATCATCTCGAAATGAGAGAGAATCTAGTTTTTCGTGTGGTAGCACAGCTGATCAATATGCACATTATTAATAAGTGGAAAAATAGACGAGCTCATTTAGCCGATGCCTAGAGATCTGATTGTCGCCATGAATCCAATCTGTCCTGAGAACATTTATGCAAGCACCAAGCCAGACTATGGTAACATGGTGTAGAGTATCATCACAGAAAATTGATATCTGCGCACCTACAACAAGACCAGCAATGGCAGTGGCATGCAGCACTGGCGGTTCGCACATTTTCCAATCGTATATGAACCAATACAAATTAAATTGAACTGCCCAGGAGATTGGCCTACATCGTGTTCCACATGAAGCCGCAGATGCAGGATCCCAGCACCGTGGACCAAATCGTCGCCCCGGCACAGACTCATGCTGCCATCCATCTACCAGACTATGCCATGGATTCACTCCAGACGGGGCACGAACCATCGTTCCACTCTCAGCAACCGGGGTCCAAGAGGGAAGCCACCAGACAGACAACCAGACACCGCCGAGTGCATCGCCAACTCCAGGTATTCGTGTCAGTGACCATCATGGATGATTCTGCCTCTGGTTCTAGAGATGAACATGCACCCACTCGTCTACGACCAGCAATGTGCACTCCTAAGTCTGCTTGGCAGTTCTGCTACCGGCATATCTGGTGTCGATGAGCCAGATGTTGGTACTTGTATCATAGAGCTTCCGATAAAAAGGAAGTCAAGTCTACACTGCAAATATAATGTGATGGATGGTGAATCGGAGACAATTACTGCTGCGGCTTGTGCGTATAATCTTCGTTGCGACCCTGATATTTGTGCGACTCTTAATAGAGCACTGCTGCTTACCACCATAAATGAATTGCTCAGCCTTCTACGAGATACCCAAAAATTACAATTGAAGACTTACAGATTTGAATATGTAATTTGGACACTGTTCAAAGAAGATTAATATGGATTACTGATTTGTTTGCTTATTATGTATATTTTATTTTTATTGCATACACAATACATTTTGAGTAAAAAAACTGTTTGTGTTTTATTTATTTTAAAAACCTTTCCACTTTATAAAAAAAACTTATGTTGAAAAATAGAACAAAAAATAATGAAAGTTTACATTCTTTGCAGGATTGGTTAATGTCACCATTCGGTGACAGGCCAATAGCAGGCAGTATAACTGAGAAATTAATGCCACCTATGAGTTGAAAATGACTCCAACATGGAGGGCGCCGACAGTGCAGCCTATACTTTAAAATATATACAACATGGCTGCCACATGATGGCTAAATAGCAACTCGCCTGGTGACGATATCGAATATTAATACACTAGCGTGACCTACATTATGTAAAAGTAAACATATGAAATCCAAGATGACTTCCTTTAGCAATGTATGAACAAATGATAAAACGAAATACCAAGATGGCTGCATAGGATATATTGAGAATAGGTAAGGGGTGGTGGGCTGGAGGCCTGCCGACTAAACTGCCAATAGCAATTGGTGGTGGGGATCAGTTGCCAGCTCGGCGTGGGGCTAAGGTGGACCTCTGGAATCATAATCTTTTTAAAATAAACTTATAAAAAATAAATTTTTTAATAATTTATGAATAACCTTTAATTATAATTTTTAATAATTTTATAAATAAAGTTATTCATAAATTTTTTTGGATTGTTTAGATTTATTGGGGTTGTTTGGTTTTAAGGTCAAAGGTCACCAGGGTCATGGACAAAGGTCAAGGTGAATGTTACAGACACTTATCATAGCTGACAAGATGGCTGCTGGTGGACTGGGATGACAGAAGAGCATGGACAGCTCCAAGCTCCGGTCCCGATGTGCCAAACTCCATCTTCCTCTTCTACTTGTAAGGTAAATAGCTAGTGTATTTTATTCACAATAACAAATATTGGCTTTTTAATAGTGTAAAGTAGCAAGATTTGAAACAGGCCAGTATGAATAATCACACTGAGCCATAAGTTATGAGCGTGTGGTAAAATATGTCAGTTAAAGTATACAGGTTTCTTGAAACCTAAACAAATATTACAGCAATGGTAGACACAATTTTATGTCAGTTTTGTTGGGCCAAAAATTTTGTCTCAGTGATACATTTTTGTTCATCCAAAATTAGGCCATAAATATGAGCACTCCATTGTGGTACAAAATATTTAGTAGTAAAATTTATATTTCAGTTCAAGTTGATGCAGAAGTTTGATGTATGGTATAATATTGTAAGTTAGGTCCTTAAGTGGATTTTTTGGTCCGAGTTACAAGGAGTACAACATTTTGAAAACATGTTAGCAAAACATGTGGGGGTATCAAATGAAAGGTAAAATAATTCATATCTTAGTTAAACCATTCGTTCCATCCATACCAAACAACCATTCCAATTAACCAGTCTAACAACCATCAAGATTAGCCAGCCATAACAACTCTTAAAGCTGACAAGTCATAAAAACAGACCATTGCCAGCAGAACATAACTAAGGTCCATACCAAAGGACCATACCTACCTACCAGGCCAACCAACCAGACCTACCATCCATACTGAGCATCCATACTAGCAAACGAATGACTCTACCCAAGACTGAATCCAATTAAGAATGGCTCCTCACAAGACCAATTCCTGCCAAACTGACTAGAAAAATGGACAAGATCATTCATCTGTACCAACAGACGATGGCATATAATCTCGAAAAAAAGTGACCTAGTACGAATCTCGTAGCCAACTTCTTCGCGCTAAATCATTTACAAATCTTAGCAAAATATTCTCAGAATCTTCTCAAAATTTTCGTAGAATCTTAGCAGATCTTCGCAATAACCTCACAAATCTTTGCAAACCATATCGCCCACAGCTAACCATCACAAAGGACCATATCAGGCGACCAGACCAACTGACCGACCAGACTGACAAACTGTAGAAACTGACCATTGCTAGCCGGCTAAAGACGATCGTACCAGACATCGAGGCCATTCAACCAACCAACTAGATAAGCCAACCACACCGGCAAACCATAATGGTCAAGGACTGACTCCACCCGAGAATGACACCACCCAAGACAGATTCCTGCCGAGACCAACTCCTTCCAAACTGTCTAGAACAAGGAACTGAGCCAAACAGCAACACCAGCCAACCATCCCAATCATCAATTCCAACAGTCGGCGACGTCCAATCCCGAAACAAGTCGTGGAATACCTATTCGAATTTCTATGCAAAACTTCTTAAAACTTCTTGGTACTTCACAAAAACTTCGCAAAAACTCCACAAATCATCTCACACACCGCGATCATGGAGCGAATCGAGAAGTGAGTATCGGTAATATCTCTCAAAGTATGACGCGAACAATGCCGCGAAGCGTGACGACAATTATCATATATTCTTCAAAGCATGGCGTGATCTACGCCGTGAAGCCATATGTGATGAGGCTCGGTTGGCCGAAGTGCAAACAAATTCTCCTCCACAAAAAAAAAACAATATTTACCACCATTTTTAGTGTATAGGTTGCTTGCTGGATAAACATAACCTCCCCATCAGAACAATGCGGCATTCTGTCGGGGTGGTAGGAAGAAAACTAACAGTGCCTGCCTTCATATATGTCAATGCCAATTAAAGAACATTATTTGTTATAGTTGGTGTATGCTCATAAAAGAACATGTATGAAAACTAAAGATGTAATTAACCATTACGTACACTTCACTAAGGAAGCGTGACGGGAAATCACCAGACCTGTTAAACTGAGGAAAATAAATATATTTTAGCACAACTGAGACTTCAGACGTTTTTTTTCCCCTTTCTGCAATAACTTATATTTAGAAGTATCTAAACTTTTAGCTTGGCGGAACATAAATGGGTAATTATTTCGCAAAATGTTTACATTTCTTACACGTTCACTGCACTGGTTTATTTTCTGTCCTGTAACTTTCAGGAATCAAAAAGTGATTATTTCAAGTGAATAAATGCACAAGTGATAATAACAACAGAAAAAAAATAATGTGGACGTCAGAAAATTGACTGCGAAATGGTCTATTGCCTTTAGGTTAGTAAAACCAAAATCCAAACCTCTGCTCTGAGGTACTATGGAACATTAATACTTAACCATACACTGCAGTAGCGGCTCTGACAACAAAGAGAAAATTAAGTAATTTGGCTACAATCTATTACAGGCTAGAAAAAACAACGGCCCGGAATGAAAAAAAGTTTAATAAATTAATTAAACTGAGTGGCAGAAGTTATCCAACAGTTATACGCTGCTTGGCTGAAGGCGACGGGTACCTTTAACGGTACCAGGTTACGAACCATTCGGACACTAACTAGAGGCTTTTGAATTTTAAACCATGCTTGCTGCTGGGCTCTAAAACACGTCTAACCAATTTTTCTCGCCAAGTAAGCAAAATGCCTTAACGAGCAATGCCACCCTAAAACAATTTGAAGGATGTCACTTTTACAGGTTAGGAAAAGTCGGAATTGATGCTGATATCCGGCAACCAAAATAGGTCTACTGTACATATGGAAATATAGCCAGTTCTTAATAGTTTAAACCTTTGGTTTTTATATAAAGATTCGTGAGCGGATTTTTTCCTACAGTTATAGATACCCTATTATTTCGTGATATTCTTTAATAATGTTGAATTTAAATCGTTCTACGTATTTTTTACATTTGTGATGGAACTATTTTTAAATTTTTCACGCCTTATAAAATTTTAAGCCTAAATAAGCATTCTGTGCTTCTGTAGGTGAATTCAATGTGGTCAAGTCGAATAATATTGATCAAAACTTGTAAGAAATAAAACATCGCAGAAAAAGACGTGACTGACAGCGAACAAATGATGCGTTTTGAAGTACGCTGAGGAATAAAGTGAAACCTACTGCTAAAATGAGAGTGTTTAACACTATGAGTGTTGATTTAAAATTTGCTACTATGTAATTAAGAAATTTCTTAAGTACACGACACGTAATCAGCTGGTATCACTAACCGCCATTTAAAAGTGTAAATTGACACTAGCGGAGTTTGTTAATCGTGTGTATCTAAATTACGCATGTATATTACGCGGTCCTACAGACTTTTCACGGTAGTAAGCACTTTTGAGGCCGTAGTTACTTTTTACTTTCAGCAATTTTTTTATCCTTAGACCAACTTTTTATATAAATATTGTCATGTAAGTAATAAACACAGTGTATATATTCCACCGCACTCGGAATTTAACGCCTAAGGCTCCTATAAAATATTTCTACGGGCTATTATTCCAAATGAGAGGGCTTTCAAAAGTGCTCACTTCACCGTCAATAACCTATAAATCGCAATAAGTGTGAAGCCGCCAGGGAATGAGCTCCTTCCCTGTCACATGCCGCGACGAGACAGAAAGGTAACTTCACTTTGACAAATGAGCGGAAACGGGGTTCATCTCGGCGGTAAAGTCCAGGTTAGAAAGGGCGTTGTCGTATCGCTTATAGCAAGGTTACTTCCACTATTGAGAAGATCAATGTCAAAAGTTTGGCAACAAAATATTTTCGTCACTGCGCAGTGCTGACCCCTCAATGTCAAATCAAATATAAAATAACTTCGTAACTAAGTAAAATCTTTCCTTTTTATTATTCACGTAGCTTAAAATACTAACTATAAATTTCCTTATCGAACACTGCGCATCTAGCAGCGGCAATTTTCCTTATGCTAAACTCTCCCATAAGAAATCGCGTTTTGCTCCTAACCTGAGCAGAATAAACTTTACTTATAGTCTATTCAGGGTTTCTTCACACTTTTCGAATCAAACCTTCGAAACATCGCACCACGTAATGTATCATAATCGTAAAATACCTACTTGTGTTAACGTAGAAATAAAATTATGTTTGGTTGAATTGAACTCTTAAATTTATTTTATATATTAATTTTAATCTTTATTTTATGTTTACAATAAATAAAAACCGGGAGAAGAAACGTGTGTTGGTAATGCCTAGTAAGTGAGTGAGTGAAGAGATTTGGACGGCTCTTAACATCGATGTCTTGAAAGCTGATGAGGGTGCAGCAAGGTGATAATGGAGCAGCGCGAGAATGAAGGGGCGGGGGAAACGGGAGATCTCCGAGAAAACCCACCGTCCAGCGGCATCGTCAGTCACGATTCGCACGTGCAAAAATTCGGGAGAAACCACGCCGGGAATCGAGCCCTATTCGTCCAGGAGGGGGGGGGGCAAGTAGTCTGACTACTACACCACCGCGGCCCCTAACACCTAGTGAGAAATAGTTCTTATGTGAAATATTATTAAAGTGGCTGCGCAGGAATGCGGTGCGCTGCCCCTTGGTGTAATCTTATAGACTTGGTTAAGCTTCATTAGCCTGTGGCAGAGGAACATCCTAAAATATTAACTTGAGCATCGCTTCAGAAATAATTGGAAGTAATCGAGAATGGACTATATCTCCCAACGGGATGATCCGGCGGTATGGAAAATTACACACACCAACGGTCCTTGTTGCCTTACCTACAGCTGGCCAACCTAGCTACGCACTTTTCATATCAATCCTAACAAAGCTCTTGGCTGCACGTGTCAGAAAACAGAATAATTTGTGCAAAGACTAGAGTTCCTATGACAATGTTAGCAGAGAAAAATAAGTCTAAAATTCTCAATTTATTTTAAAATGTTATCATTATTTTCTTTTATACTAATTATAACAAGAATTAAAGTATTTTGGTTTCTACCACTTTCGTGATTATGCTTACGCTAGTTACAGTATGAATCCGGACAAAAAAATGACGGGTAATATCTCGGCAAGAAGCTTCCACTCAACCGTGAAACTGCGTTACAACAGGTATACTCAGTGTAAAGTTCAAGTGGAACTAAAACTAACCTTCACGACCAGTTTACTGAATGTCACGCAGTTAATATACCGAGATGTACTTTCGAAAGGTTTCAGTTGTAAGTGGGGCAGTCATGGCTGAATAACAAAAAAATTCGTACGTGACGAGAAAGTATTGTGATTCGTAAAAAAAATTAGGATTCATATGAATGGAATAATATACATTGATAGGTNGTACGTGACGAGAAAGTATTGTGATTCGTAAAAAAAATTAGGATTCATATGAATGGAATAATATACATTGATAGGTTTTTGTGATATATACTACACCTTAATGTGGCAGCGACTGTAACATTATGCCCCGGAATAAGTGGTTTGTTGGAAGTGGTCGAAATTCATCAGAGCAAAGAGATGGTTTTCGGTTAACTACCTCTTTGTTGGCAGTTTGCTGTTATTAGACTTCTTGAAGCCTCTTTCTTGCTTTCTTATTTCTTCAGCCCATTGCGAACTCTTTCACTAAGCAATAGTTANGTACGTGACGAGAAAGTATTGTGATTCGTAAAAAAAATTAGGATTCATATGAATGGAATAATATACATTGATAGGTATTTGTGATATATACTACACCTTAATGTGGCAGCGACTGTAACATTATGCCCCGGAATAAGTGGTTTGTTGGAAGTGGTCGAAATTCATCAGAGCAAAGAGATGGTTTTCGGTTAACTACCTCTTTGTTGGCAGTTTGCTGTTAATAGACTTCTTGAAGCCTCTTTCTTGCTTTCTTATTTCTTCAGCCCATTGCGAACTCTTTCACTAAGCAATAGTTAANTAGACTTCTTGAAGCCTCTTTCTTGCTTTCTTATTTCTTCAGCCCATTGCGAACTCTTTCACTAAGCAATAGTTAAAAGATAAAAGTTACAACTCTCATAATCACCAAAACAATAATCTGATATCTTAGAGACTAGGTAAATGTAATAATACGTGTCTTATATAATAAATTCCAAATGAAAAAAACTGGAGTAACAATGTACTTATTTCGTTGCATGTTCTTGCCAGAGCAGCTCTGTTCAAATCTTCCAAGCTTAATCCAGAGTGTACCTGACATCACTTATACCAATTCGAATGATATTGCTTATATATAAATTAAAATACGCACATCAGAACTTACAAAGCCAAAGTATCAACTTTTGTACTTGGATGTTGCGTTCGGTCGAATTGTCCAGGAAAGCATAACAGGAATGTATGCCACCATGTTTTGTATCGAATACTTGACGGAGTTCTTCGGTCGTAAAAACATTCGGACTAGCACGAAGTCGTAATTTTACAGTGTTTTAAATTATATCAACAAAAAGTATCGACTTATCATACAACAACGGTCGCTTCAGCTTTCTTGAGTTGCGAAATTTTTTTTTAATGTATTTCTCAATAACCAAGTAATAAAGGGTTAACATTAGAAAATTTCCGTGCTACCGTGTAATTTTTTGGGATTTAAGCATTTGTATGTATATAAATTAAGTGCTTCCTATACAAACATAATTACTGATGTGTTAATGTGGAGTGCTTATCTAAGTTTTAAAATGTTATTTGATTGTTGTATGACTTTAAGTGACCTTGCCAATTCTGGTATTCCGTCTAGACACTTGGTACACATAACAAAAATCAACCTGTTTAAGTGTACGAGTGAGCATAACTGAAAGTATTGGTATGAACGTAATAAAAGTATCTTGAAAAAAAAACTAAACAACAAAGTACACTTAAGGCATAATTTAAGAGACGGGTGTTAAGCTGTAAAATAATACCAGGGTTTTGTGTATCCTGTCACATTTCATCGAGATATACACTGCTAAAGGGAAGCGGTCACAATTTACAGGATAGATAAAGCAGTTATTACAGAGAAAATGCAAAATCACAAAAGAAAATTCTTTAATATAAAGTTTAGGATTTGATATTTTGTAGAAGTTATTTCCCTCCGCCTATCCTTATCCAATAAAAGCCGTACTCACGTCAGCGTGTCCAATAAAGGTTTTACATTTTATCTGCAATATCGCAACACGTGTGGGGATCTGACTAAAAGCAATACCACCTGTATTTTACAGCCGAGTGTTACTGCTTTCAGGAAGTAACACGTCATCTAATACATAACGCTAGATTATACTTAATATGCATTGAAATATGAGATCGTGGTTTTAGTCGATTTTATTTTGCTCGTCAGCGTAGTTTTAACTCTTCTCGGATTTCAGTGTTTGTGTTGCTGTGANTCTTCTCGGATTTCAGTGTTTGTGTTGCTGTGAAAGGATGGTGCAAGCAGTATTATTAAAAACTATTAAATACACCCCCCCCCGGCAAAAAAAATTACTCGTCTAATTTAAAATTATCATTTTATATCTTGAAATTTTAGACACTCCTGGGAAAAACACCTTACAATCAACTATTTCATTTGTATCGAATTATTAATATTAAAACATTTCTAGGAGCAAGAAGCAAAAGACTACATTAATTTCAGTACATTCTCACTGTCGAATCTTCCTGAACAACCCTGCCATACTCCCCTAAATTATACGCTTTGAATTCTTGTAATATCCACTATGTTAGGGCAAGTAACATTATTTTAATTTTTAAAATCCGGTAATATAATTTAACTGCTTGCACTACTAACGTTCTTGGAATCATTCGTAGAAAGTAATCAATTATTAATTCTGATTAATTACGTGTGATAAACAAATAAACACACTACCTTGAATATTACGTTGTTATAATTTACCGAGACATATTGTCAAAGAAAATAAAATTTATTGATATAAATGTAACACATTTGATGGCTCAAAAACTAGTAACTACAAAATTACTCATCTTTCTCTATTACACTATTGTCAGGTACTGTGACTTGGCAACGGACAAATTAAAGTGTTAGCTGGTTCTTGTCAGAGCATATTGCGTACCTCGTTCAGGTGAGGTGGATAGGGCTTAAACGCATCGTCAACAACTAGGTCGTTAGAGACGCAGCAAGTTGCTCAGAGTAGCAGGAACTGTGAAGGAATCGGCCATTGCCTGTAGAGGCTGTTCACTGTAATGGAAGCACTTTCGACATTAACCTCTGAAAAACATTCATCGCACGTAACTACATATATTTTAAAGCACACTGTTACGAATGATTTTTTAAGCTTATTCATACCTGAAAGNATTCATCGCACGTAACTACATATATTTTAAAGCACACTGTTACGAATGATTTTTTAAGCTTATTCATACCTGAAAGAGTGCTATGGACGTAGCTAAATAATGAGTCATGATTTGGTATAGCACAGCAGTATAAGATCGAGTTTATTTAACATAAGGATTATACAATAACTATTTAGGTGTATATTGATCGGGGGAGCTTAAAAGGAATACCAAGATGCTAATAATTTTTTAAAATATTATTACCTCACGCAATTACTATTGCAATTTAATTGGAAAGTCCCCACCTTTTTCATGTTGTCGGAGACTGGTTCNATTATTACCTCACGCAATTACTATTGCAATTTAATTGGAAAGTCCCCACCTTTTTCATGTTGTCGGAGACTGGTTCTAGGAGGCGGTTAACAACGGCCGGACACACCCATTTTCAGTGGTCTTCTCGTTCCAGTGGTCCGACGAAAAAAGACGCCGCTCCCGGTGTAACGCTGCCCTATATCAGGGGCTTTGTTTAATATTTTTGGCCCTGTTTACTAGCGGGTGGAGGGAATTTCTGCAACTGTGTTTCGCAAGATGTTATTGCAATCACGCTCGTGTCCTTGTTCAATGTTTGAAGGTGTGATCAGGCAGGCCGTTCAGCTAATACCCGGTCACTTCACAACAACACATTCGCATACTGGCTCCCTGCTTACTTGGCAGCGAAGATATAAAAGTAGTTCTCAGACTCGGGCGTTGTATTGTGAGCGTAATGTGCCCATTTATGTCACGCGAGGTAATTGTTTCTTGTTTCGTTTACTTTTAAAGTGAGAATATTTATTCGAGTAATACATATACATGACTACTCTGGCAATGATGTAGCCCATTCAAGGTAACAACGACTTATCTGAAGGCCTGCTTAAGTTCTACTTCCAGGATATTCCTACACCACATGCAAGAAAGCATAACCATGTCTTGAAAATTACACCAAAGGGCAGCACTTCGCTTTAGTGCGCACACAGTGTAATCATATTTTGCACGAGAACTATTTCTTACTAGGAACAAAAACACACCTTTTTTCTCCTTGTTTTTATTCATATTAATTATAATTTAAATATTATATTTTAAAGATACACTGAAGAGCCAAAAAAACTTGTACACCTGCCTTATTTCGTGTAGGGCCCCCGCGAGCACGCAAAAGTGCCGCAAGACGACGTAATACGGGCTCGGCTAATGTCTAAAGGTATGCAGGAGGCATTGAAATCTGCGCCAATTTGAGAAAGGGTTGTACGTCTGTCACGTTTAATGATTCTCGNTATGCAGGAGGCATTGAAATCTGCGCCAATTTGAGAAAGGGTTGTACGTCTGTCACGTTTAATGATTCTCGTCAGTGACGTTTGTCACGTTCGTTCACGATCTTTTTCCGGCCGCAGCGATGTCGAAGATTTGATGTTTTACCGGATTCCCGATATTCACCGTACACTCGTGAAATGGTCGTACGCGAAAAACCGAATTTTATCGCTACCTCGGAGATTTTATGTCCCATCTCTCNAATTTTATCGCTACCTCGGAGATTTTATGTCCCATCTCTCTTGCGCCAACTGTAACACCAAGTTCAAACTCACTTAAATCTTGATAACCTGCCATTGTAGCAGCAGTAACCGATCTAGCAGCCGACCGCAAGGCGTTACTCTGATTGGTTCCATATCTATGTTGTTTGCATACGCACGCCTATACCATTTTTTTTTACTCTCCAGTGTACAATATAAGTAAAAGTTCAACTTAGCCAGAAATAAAGCACTTTAATTTTAACACAAGTGTAAAACGATTGTGATGAGCGACACATTTAGGAAGCAAACAAAGACGTTATTTGTAGAGTGATTTTTCAAAGGTTTGTTTCAAAAATTGTGAAGAGACCACGAATAGACTATAAAATTACATATGTCGGAATGATAAAATGCAATTACAGAAGCAAATGCGAAGCAGAATTTTCAAAAATGATGTTTATTGTGAAGCATATATATTAAGGAACAATCACAGCATTCGCGTAGAGCGATTTCGGGAAACCACTGTAAACCGAAATCAGACCGGGATTCGAACCAGGGTCGTCCCGAATGCGAGCCCGTAGGGCCTTACCCCTGCGCCACCTGGCTTGGTCCTTCAGACGAGGCGATCGAAAAGCGACCCCACCCCTCCACGGTGGATATCCAGGAAGGCAGAGAAGAAGGTTGCTGGAACTATTCGGCCCGGAGCACGCGAAGAAAACAAAACAATGGAGTAAGGGAGAGATTTTTCTTTTATCTCCGCAGTGTGTTTCATTTACATTTGTGGTGGTCCGGGCCGGTGTCGCGTCGCTGCATCGTGCTTCTCCATCTAGAGGAATACAAATGCCAGACAAACCCAGCTGCGTGGCGTCCATAACTCACGCAGCTCTGTATTCTCACTTACAACGTGAGTTAGGACAACGTGCCTCGCGCCTCGCGCCGAGGCTGCATCAGCTTCTTTGCTCCAGCGCTTCATCAGCCTAAGCTACGTTGGGAAATGAGCGGGGGATGGACAGATTTGGGTGTTTTTTCTGCGGGAGCGATAAGGGCGAAGCTGCCACGCGCATCAAGTGCGCCATCGTCGCTATGCGCAAGGATCTGAGCTACTACGCATTGTTCTCGTCACACACTGCGTGGACCTGTGGGACTTTCATGAGTGACGCTATTATTTAATTGGATGAAAGTCTCTACGACGGTTCAACGTTATGCCCTNGACCTGTGGGACTTTCATGAGTGACGCTATTATTTAATTGGATGAAAGTCTCTACGACGGTTCAACGTTATGCCCTTGAGTAGGTCTGTACGTATCTGTCACGTATATTTTGAGATACAGGAGTTTCGAAAGGACCGTTTTTATCTATGTCGAGGGGGGAGGGGGGTCCGGTACTACGTTATCGATATGCGTGATATCTTGAAAGCATGCAACGGCCGTTGTCTGAAATGCGGGTTCTGCCCGTAGATGAATGCATGGAACGCACTTTTACAGTTTCGTGGGAAAAAAGCGTGTATTTCAAACGCACTGCAACGCATTTAAAGCGCCAGGTAGGCTGGGGCCTTCACAACAAGGTCTTGAAAGCTGATGAGAGTGAAGCAGGGTGGTACTGGAGTAGCGCCGGAATGCAACGGCGGGGGGAAACGGGAGATCCTCGAGAAAATCCGCCGACCAGCAGCATAAGCAGAGAGGAAAATTATTGATTCACAATAAAAAAAAACAAGATGAAAGTAACTAAGTTATAGATACGATTGTTTTTATTCATCGTGTTCGGTATACCACGTACGGTTACTTTCGACGTGCGTAGATGAACTGAGCTGAAAGGTTTTTATAGGCGTTTATAGGCTGTTCACGGTAAAATGAGCACTTTTGAAAGCTGTGCGTAAAATGTACTTGCTTGTACAATGTGTATTCTTCCACCGTATGTAAAATTGGCACAGTCACGGGCCTCCTTGCTTTAATCATGCGTCGGTTAAGGGAAACTGTGGAAAATATAAGAAAGTAAATATTTTAAAAATTTGCTCATTATAATTTTTAAATGCGTTTTAAAAACCAGAAAGCAAAATAACAATTTTCAGTATTCACAAATGTTTACCAAACACTTTCAATTTAACTTTAAGACTTGGAACTATTTTCCCCTCTGACGTTACCAACTTTACTGGGCGCATGTCAGGTTGATTTCGAAAGGGCTGAGTTAACCATGTACATTGTACAGCCTTTAATAACGCTGTATTGGGACTTGACAAGGGTGAATCGAGATTAAGATGAAGCAGCGGCGGAATGGAAGGGCGGGGGGAAACGGGAGTACCTAGAGAAAACACGTCCTACTACAGCAACATCCGCTACGTTTCTCGTATGCTAAATTCCGGTTGATCCCGCAGGGGAATAGAACCCGGTTCGCCTTGGTGGGATGCGAGTTCTCTGACCACTACAATGCTGCGGACCCGGCGCGAGCAGTTAATTAATGCGCATATTACATTTTATCCAACTCCAAATGTAAGTTCACTTAATTCCGAAACAGCTAATCGTCTTATGTAGTCCATTCTCGGTTACTTACAACATCTCTGAAGCCCTGCTGAAGTTCTTTCAGGATATTCCTCAGCCTTATGCAAAGAAAATTTAACCAAGTATAGAAGATTACACCAAAACGACAACGCACCGTGTTCGTGCGCACTCAGCTGAATAATATTTTGCATAACAACTATTTCTTACTAAGTATTACCAACATGCCTATTTTAGCTCTATCTTTTTAAAGTAACCTATAAAAATAATATTACGATTTGTAAATAGAACTTAAGTAAATGTTAAATTTAACAAATTAATAATACCCGTTTATGTTAACATGAGTATAAAACGCTTGTAGTACTTAGCATGTTTTGGAAACTACCAAACACATCTTTTGAAAGGTTTTTTTTTCTCCTAAGGTTTGATCCAAAAAGTGTGAAGAAACCATCAATAGACTATACTCAGGTATCCTGCGCTTCAAGCCAAGACAGATCATAGACTACAGACCTTGCGAGCAGCTCAGATGTTGTACAGCACGTGACTTCTCGCATTATACAGGATGGAAGACGTTCTCACGTCTTACTAATACGTCATTCGATGAAACAGTAAGAACAGAAACTTCATAATGCATTTGGTTGTTACTCCAGCCGTCTTCCCGTAAAATGGTGTTTAATGGAAGGCTAGGTTTTCTGAAGAAGGGTTTCACTACACGTTAGTTAAAAAGTTGACTACGTCATAGCTGCTACTCGCACAATTGGGTTTAGAAAACTAATTTTTGCCAAATGACTTGTACAACGTTTACGGAGTCCGCAGCGAAAAGGTGACTTATGCTTCCCATGTTGCAGAGGCACGTGCGTAATGCTAGCCGTCCTCGATCTGTGAGCACTGTTCGGCTTGAGGAAGTGATACGCCAGCACATCAACCACATATGCCCTCCACTAGTACACGCTCCATAGCGCGCCAAATGGGCGTGTCAAATTCAACCGTGTGGGACGTACTGTGGGTACACCGCCGCAATCACTACTGCTTGCAGAAAGTGGAAGGCATTTAGCAAAAATACGTTTTTAAAGTCCAATTTTAACAGTTTCATATCTCCTTTATCATTCTCTTAAGGTATATGGTATCCTCAATATTTTCGACTTTGTGTTTCATAAGGAATCACCTCCCGCAGTTTGGGCGTTTAATTTCGGAACAAAAGTTTTACGGAACAAAAATTGCGTTAGCAAAATATTTATAAAAGAACAAAAGGTAATAGAAAGAAAAAAGTAAATAAAGTAGGGTATTAAACGATACATCTACCCAACAAAATGATAAAATAATTTCTTCCCGAAAAACACATATTTGGAACATTTTCGTAAAGCGAGTTCATTATCATACTAGCCTGTTAATTTGCACGTCCTGTTTTACTCATTCTCGTAATTTATAAAATTGTTCGACAGTTTAAATTATTGAGCAGAAGTTAATAATCGTACAATAAGGAGTTTTATGATAAATATAAATTGTTCGTTAATATCAAATGTAGTCTGTTGAACCAATGATAATGTAGCAAGGGGTCAAAAAGCAAACACTGTCCAAAAATAATAGGAAGCCAGGAATAAAAATTCCGCTTATGCATCGTGGAAGGCGGAACAGAAGGCAACGAGAATCCACGAACGCCTGACCCGGCCTTATCACCTGGACCTCTAAAATAAAGCCACAGATGTTGAGTTATTAGCTTTAAAACCCGTAATCTCTGAAATTAATACTTCTCTTGTAGAGTCTTTTAGTGAAATCGGTAGAAATAAACACTTATTATCGCAGCAACATGATCAAAAATCTCACATTTTCACCAATACACTATAACTGACTTGCTGCGGAGTGGCAAAACTACTTAACAAATTAAACACAAGAGATGCGCCATTGACTACACCCTGTGATTATTACTAGTGCAAACTCTTGCTACGTAATGTTGCGTCTCACTAGGTCTGCGGCTGTAGGTTGAGTGCTCACGACGACACGTGTCTTCCGCGCTATGCAGCGCACGCCTACGTTTCTAGAAAAAGCATTTTGATGGCTCTGGCATGCACAAACAAGAGTATTCGGACACTCTTTTTAATGTGGAATCATGCACTAGATTATGTCGACACATCCAGAAATCAGCACATGCGTGATGTTAAAGGCACTTCGTACTGCGTCTGGGAACGATGTTTAAAGAAATGTGAAAGCTTTTAACTAACATCCAGTGGAAAATTGCACAGCCAGCAGGGCGAGCACACCAGCGCGACAGCTTGGCTTTAGCGAGAACAACTAACACATCTCATTAAGCTATAGTAGATAAACATAAAGAACCCTAAATAAGAATTTATAAGAAATGAAATCCGCCAAATCATTATTCACTCTGATAATAAATATGTATACAAGGAAAAAAGTTATTTCCCAAAAATGAGTAAACACATGTAAAATAAAATTATTACAATTAATCCTAAATAATCTCCTGGGAAAACAGCCCATTTTTTTCTTAATGGCACACAACATACAGACAGAAATGAAAATTCTCACAGTTGTGCCCAAAGGAAAAATTTCGTACCAAATTTAACTGCGAGAATAAAAATCATTAAAGAAACAATATGTTTAAATAAGCCTGACGCACGTAAGATGATGTAGGTATGTAAAGCAAAATAGCAAGCGACCGTGAGATACAATATGTGTATGGTTTATTTTTTTTTTTGGGTTTGTCAAAATGGTTTTGCATACGTAATCCTCTTTTAAGAGATTTAACCAACGTGGAAAAAAATGGGGATGGGTGAATAAAAATAAATTCTGCGACTGTCGTAAACGAATTTGTCCTTTAAGTTACTATTTTACTAAATGTTTAATTATAAATTTTGGCTGCAGTTTGATAAAAACTTTATATATTTCAGCTTTGCAAAATTTATTTGAATAATTACACGATAAAAAACAACAGGCGATCAAAGCAAAGTCGCTGAATGATATATAAGGAAGCAGTAGGTATACCAAAATTAATTCATATCAATCTACCCCTTCCAAATATAAACAGTGGAGAGACGGCAGAACGATAAAAAGGGCGTGAAGACACCAGAGACGACTTCATATATACAAAATTATTCAGATAAGATGCTCATCACAAATATCTGGCGAGCAGAAATTTTGATTTCGAGTTCGTAAATGGCACTACGGTTCTTATAACACATCATCTAAGTATGTTCCCAGATGTAATTAATTACCAAGATAACGTTATAAACTTTAGTTATTTTAAATTGGAATGTACTAATTTCTCGCAATATTATAATACGTTATCAAGCGGCCAGTTAAGTGACGTGATTATATTTAAAATCCGACGAGTAATTTTTGAGATATCAGGGAGTTTTCATAGCTGCATGCGTGACACTGTAGCCGTGGCGTGGTAGGTTGTGTCATGAGTTGGGAGTTGTCCAGCGGAGATTTCCTGCTCGTACCTTGCTGCACACATCGAGCGGGGAAAACGAAGGTACATATAAGCGTGCTCCGTACGTTGCAACATACGATGAACTTCAGAGTTTCCACGCTTTGTTCCAGTGGCGTGGACTGTGAAACTGGCACGGTTACTTGGTTAATAGATTGTAATGAAGCCATAGACATCAAGCTTCACACACGATTGACAAGTCTGTAACATCAGCAACATCAAACAACAACCTCTCGCGTGCGCTCGATACCTGTGTCACTCTATCATTAGCGCTTGCGACACCTGCGAAGTTACGTTCCTATGGACATCCCAGCGGATGATGCAACCTAATACCGCGTCAGATATAGTCAAATGCACACACATATAGTCGGTTCACGACTGGAAGAGACTTTCTTGAAGCCCTGCTAAAGATTTACTTTCAACCCCTTTTCGTATTTTTCCGCCAAAGGTAAACAAACATTGCCATGTGACTGCCATGTGGCAGTCACATGGCAATGTTAACATGCAATGTTTACATTCCACTGTGTGTGTGTACATGTGTTTGTACATGCACGTACCCATTATAAAAGTAATGTATATAATATTAATGGATATTCCACAAGCGTAAAGTTTTTAATCTTGAGAATTTCACACAAAAGAATATGCGATGCCAGCGAAAAACATTTCATTCTATAAACCCAAAATGCGAGTATTTTGATGAATCGATAGTTGTTGTCTATTTACAATCAATTGTTAGTGACTTTTGATAAATGCCCGTACATCGAAGGCAAGATCATCAGTTTTGATCAAAATTGCTACAGACGTTAAAATGGCGTGGTGGTTGAGTTGGATGTTTCGCGCAATTCTAAAACGTTATTTAAAAATGTTTGTGATGGTTTTCGACAGGACGTCAGAGTTTGCGAGTGAAGGATTCTACGTCTTCGACAATGTGAAAACAATTCTTGCGTGAAAATACTGCAACGTTAGAATAGAGTAACAAAGGAAAGACACGTGCACGAAACAAATAAAGACAAAAGGAATCAGTGCAACGAGAAAGTGAGCACAAATTAAAATCATACGTTATTAAAAACCAAATAATAAAGAGCGGATATTAGTAAAACAAGACCAATAAATCAATTATTATAGGTTAAACGAGATAATCGGACAAATTCTCTGGCATTTGTGTCAACAACACATGGAACGAAGGTTAGTAAACAAATGGCCGCGTTACTTTCACCTTGAGCGTGATCATGTGACCATGCAAGAAACGTTGAAATATAAATACGTTAGCATCACGTCATTAATAATTGGCATAATAAGATACAAGTCTTTTCGACACCCAGTTGTAAGCGATAAATTAACAATTACGTTAAAACTTTGGAACTATTTCCTCTCTTTGTGCTGGGAACCTAACGGCATAACTGTATCCGCGCTCACCGCTGTTTGTAATGTTATATGCATGTAGCTAATGGCTAGGCTGTTTTTTCAAAGGTTGATTTTCAAAAGATTCTTCCAGTCGTGAACCGACTGTATAAAGACATTCTTAAAACTTAAAAAGGGTTCATCGAATTAAACATGTTATGCTATTGGGATAAATGATTATATACCCTTTAAAATAAAAACGAAGTTGATATTGTTGTGTCAGTAATTAACTACATCTCGAAACAGACATAGAAGGTGCCTCATGAGTTCTGTAGTACCATTTACGAATTCAAAATCAATATGACGATACCTTCAACAGCTCGGAAGATATTTGGGCTGAAGATCTTAACTGCATAATCCTATAGAGTATTTAGTTATTTAAAAGTGACCTTTCCTTAAAAGGGATGACGGTGAATTACAGCAATATACTATACTTCTTGTACTACTTGCCTGCTGATTGCATAAATATTTTCTAGTTCCCGTCACGTTTTAATTTTTTTCTATGATCATTATATTGCAAGGTAAACTTATCGTCTGTGGCTTGTTCCAGCTGAAGTGACTGATCCTGAGAGTGTGTTCTATTTGTAACTGCACTTTTTCCTTTGAGTTAACGCAAGGAAGGCAGGAGATAACATCACATCCGATTAGAGGGAATTTTTCCGAACCTACCCTAACTCTTACTGATAACTGTGCGTCCGAAGTAGTGACGGGACTTCAGTGCGTCTCAAGACCAAGACCCGTACGCCTATAGGGGAGGGCATTCGTGCAAGGAGGCATGGATCGTAGCAGAGCCGGATTGGGCAGCCATGACCACAATTTGGGCTATGACTTCCTCCATGAGTGTACCCATACTTAAACTATAACTAAGAAGAGGAAGGGAAAAACCGGTATAGGCACCGTAAAAATCCTTTCAGCAGGAAATAATTCAAAATCGTTAAATGCGTGTATAGAAAATGCTGCAGAAGACTGATAGGCAGAGTAAACTAAAAATGATAAAATAAAGCGGAGAAGTCCAACATGCGTCGGGAGATTTGGGACAGTCCACTGCTGCTTCACAAAGAGGTGGGGTTGTTCAGTTCAGTAGTGACAGCGGCCGAGTACGGTTTGGTGAGAGCTACTTTGCACGTGCATATTACCTGTCGAAAAAACGTAAGTTGTTTCGACGGCATTTAACAGCGCGGTAGTAATGAGCGATGTGGTAAGTTTGGTATGTATAGCGCCAGCAGGGCCACATAGATTCCCCTCCCTCCAGAAGCGACCGTTCAGAAAAACCCTCCCCTACACTGCCTCCACTATGTTCCCTCCCTCAAAGATGCGCCAAGATACATATGCATATATTAGATATTGGATATACAGTATATATTGTTTGAGCTTTACTTTATATGCCCTTTATTAGCGGGTGGTGAAAAACTTCTAAATAAGGAGGGAAACTTGATTACAGAGGGTTCCAAATGCATTAGACTCTGTGATTACGAGAGACGACGCTGTCGGGTATCGAACTAGCGTGCTGGCAGCAGAAGCGAAACGCCCCACGAGCAGTGGGAGCCCAGTGGTTGCTGAAGGAGGGGGAGGGGGTGCAGGGCACTCAAGACAATTGGCCTGGCGGGACGGGGTGAGGGGGTCCTTTGAAAGGACACGGCGGCGCGGGTGATCCCCGCCTCTGAGGACAAGGATGCTGTTTCGGCAGGGAGCAGACGTTCTCCTCGGGGTCACAACCAGCACGCCCGCAGGCAGAGTAGAGCGCGCCAGACAGCTGCACGGCGCTCGCCGCTGCCTCACCTTTCAAGCTCAGGCCGTGTTACAACCATACACTAAATATGAGGCACGCAAATTATTCGTTTTCTGCGCATGTACCCAACATTCACCTACCCCAAAAACCACCCAACTCTCAAAGTCACATGGTCAACGGTGATGAACGCATTTGTTTATATCTTAATTTTCTACAGACAAGCACCTTTACATGAATATAATTATTTTGCCGACGACTTTATCTGCGAGGAATTCGTGTTTTTGATAAAATACTTTCAGACACCTGGGCGTCTCTCTTAACTTACCTACGAGCCACGAACGAAAGATTTCCGCATCTCGGTGGAAATAATTACGTGCAGCCTGAAAAGGGGGCATTGCGGTGTTCTTTTACATTAAAGTGAAGTTGCAAGTTCCATCTGCTGGCTTGTGAACCTCTCCATCCTTGCCGAGAAACCGATCGCAAACGCCGACAAATGGGCCTCTCGTCCAGCAGTAAACGCAATTTTATTTACTACCGCAATCCCTAATATAATATTTCTTTGACACTTTTTCTATCGAAAAAAAATAAATATAAAAAATACAATATGATTGACAACACTTGTCATTAAGTTCAGCAATGTATTTGTAGATGTTTGTTACTGAAATATTCGTATGTTAATGTTAACATTTTGTAAGCATAATGACTAGGGATTCTCAAAGCTATATTATAATACAGAAATATCTAAGGAGAAAATGACATTATGTTACGGACATAGTGGATGCCTCTTTTTAAATATATTAATGTACGTATATAAATGTGCGACAACCGGAAGTTTAAAAATCAGTATTTTTGTTCCTTCCGGCTTTTACAAGCACCAAAACTGAGAAGAGACTTTTAAGATTATTACTATACCACATTGGGTATTTTACCCAATTAGATTTCTAAGGCGTGCTCTTTAATTATTCTAATAATTCACGCATTTAGTTTTATTGGAGTAAATATGTAAAAAAAACAAAAATTAGCTAAGAGTAAATATTACATTGTCTGAACATAGAACTGAAATATTATTACGTTTCATATGTTTTCAAACACTAAGCCAACAACGGTAAAATCTTAGGGTAAAATTAGTTTTTGATTTTAAATACGAGTAAGCAATATGGAGAAATATTCGATAGTTAACTTCAGACAAGTGTTTTGAAGGCGATATTTCATGGTATCGGTAGGAAATGTGTCACCTTCAGTTCAGGGTTCTAATTTAAATTGAGTGTATAATGCCTGTACTTTTCAAGCTCAACTATGCGTTTGGTTCTGCATGCAAGGCTATCATTAAAAACGAGATAAGTTAGATGGCCACAATTACGAATTTTAAACAATTATGGCAGTAACGTGGTAATTTTGCAGACCTAACCTCAATAGCAGCTACAACGATCTTGGGACGAGCTATCGCGGACGCACCGTTGGGGCCATTAGAAATTAAGTGACACCCTTGGCGGACAATGGCCCCTGCGACGTAGGCAGTGTGTTCGGGCCCCTGATCAAAGCTATTGATATCCGCTATCCAGTTAATGGCTTCAATAGACGCACGTCAGTCGAAGGGGAGTGGTGGTAAGGTGAGCGGGGTAACCTTTGTCCGGAGCGAGGGATCTTATTGGGCGGACAATGCGGCAACTGCCAACAACTCCCGCGGGGGGGTATTTTCCTTGTGTTTCACAATTGGTCGCAGCGGGTGGCGCCCTCTCCCTACCCCCGTCCCCCCACCAATACCACAATCTTTTTCTCGCATGGGGTCGACCTAACTCGCAGTGTGAGAGCGCTTTCTTCTGTGCAATCGCTCGCGTGCAAACTGAAAGAGAGCCGTGTGGATGGTGAATATTGCGGCATTGTCAATAAACGTAACCAGTTTTTTTGCGACCCTTATAGGTAGTCACGTAATTACGTAACCTTTTTGCAGTAAATAAAAATTTCAGAAATACGCATTGTTGGTTTCCAAATTGAAAACTGCAAAAATTCAATTTTAATATTCGTATTTGTGTGTTAAATTTTTTTTGGCTGGAACAGGTTGCGACAGTATGGCATTCGTGATTCATACAAACTTCGAAAACGACTAAGAGATCGCCACAACCTTCAAAACGAAATGTCTGTGAGACGAAGAAAGGTTTTTCGTCTGTGTGAAATTAAATCGTCGGTAATAAACTTTGGTCTGCAGATGACTTCGCGAATATAAAAACAAACTCTTAAGCAAAAGATAACATAATCCCGTATTGTGATCGACCAGCAAGATCACGTGGTGCAGTGTCGCTTATCACGCAATAGCTGGAAATTGACAAGATCTTCCACCACGTGAACGTTAAGTGAAATTATCGTGACAGGTCTCCTAGAAACACATTAGTCAAGGTGTAGTTGTCTTATGTGCACGTTTTGCTCATTACGTGTTACATGAAAAAGGCAGTTATCGTAATCCCGGTCTTAAGAGTTAGAAGGACTGGAGATCGAGGTGCGTGAAAGGCCAGAAGAACCTACACGCTCTTGGAAATATTACTCCTGGGTAGCAGAAGAGCAAGGCTTCAAAATGCCTTCCCTGGGTTTGAAGAAGTGGCAAGTCAGCAGCATGTAGTCTGCCTCTCAGAGGCGGATCTAAGGGGAAGGGGGAGTCAATGGTGTAGGGACAAGTGACTTTCGCGAAAATATTTCAAGACCAGTTGTGCTCCAAAACACTTTTGTTCATGTGCACTTTCGTGTTTGGATGATTTAAAATATCACGTGACTCGAGTGTCTGTCCGCGAATCATGGAGGTTCAAGAGTACTTTACTACGATTGGCTCAGTCAAATAGGAACACGTCTTCACACGTAGACACGCGGCCAATAACCAATGGAAGCTGTGGTTGTGGAAGTAGGATATTGAAGTCTAGGTAGAATGGACACAAATATTTTCGCGAAAAACAACTGTCCCTACAAATGGGTTTTAGCCCCTCCCTTAAAATTGGATTTTGCACTGAGTGAAATGACGTTCTTGGAACCAGTAAAACTGTTAAAAATATTGCAGTTTTAATACGCATACTAAATGTAGTGACAAAAATTTTTTTACAATATTTCATTAACATTTTCACTAATAACTGAAATATGTGTAGTATTAAAACTTATTATTTACTGCTAAGTTATTGGTTTAACAGTGATGCATAGTGTCCCTTACTTAGGTTAGACCCATCACACGCTTGGAGGAAGGGATGTTGCAGTGGTAGATATAGAGACACATTAAAAATTTCGTGGTAAACTGGCGAGGCCGCAGGAGGAATCCCACGACGACAGGGAAGTTTGGGTGGATTCTCAATGCTAGCAAGGAATAAGACAGAGCTGATATACACTGAAGAGCCAAAATAACAGGTACACCTGCCTAATATCGTGTAGGGCCCCCGCGAGAACGTAGAAGCGCCGCAAGACGACGTGGCATGGACTCAACTAATGTCTACAGATATGCAGGAGGCATTGAAATCTGCGCCAATTTGAGAAAGGTTTTCACGTTTGTCAAGTCTAATAATTCTCGTCAGTCGTCGTTTGTCCCGTTGGTTCACGATCTTTTTCTGGAAGCAGTGATGTCCAAGATTTGATGTTTTACCGGATTCCCGATATTCACGGTACACTCGTGAAATGGTAGTACGCGAAAATCCAAATTCTATCGTTACCTCGGAGATGCTATGTACCATCTCTCTTGCGCCGACTATAAAACCACGTTCAAACTCATTTCAATCTTGATAACCTGCAATTGTAGCAGCAGTAATCGATCTGCAAATTTTCCAAATGCTTTTTGTCTTATATAGGCGCTGCTGACCGCATCGCGTTACTTTGATTGGTTCCATAACTCTGTTATTTTCATACGCACGCCTATACCATTTTTTTTGGCTATCCAGTGTACTTGTGTGTACTCGAGTCTGTAGGGCTCGTGCAGCCATCAAATTAGTGTGTGGGACTGTCGCAGACATAAATATGTCACATATACGCCGGTTCTGTCTTTATATGATAAGAGAAAAAACATTCTTGAGTGTCCATCTTAATGCCCATACCGAGCTGCTTTTAACAAGTCGCTTTCAGCATCACTGTCGATGTGCTTCTCAGTTTATATGGCCAGGGCTTCCTTTTCTATTTAACTACTCAATGAAAAGTTAATCAACCGTAGTCCCTTGTACTTAAGGACTGAATGGGAAAGTCTCGCATTGCTCTAATTCACGAAATATAAAACCAAAACCAGAATTTGAACTACTAAAAATATTTTGATGGATTTGGTTTTATTGACTATGCATTTAAATTAACTAAACTGTATCATGCAGCAACAGTTAATTATTGTTTTCAAATAATTTTAATTTGGTCCTTTTATTTGAATGATGATATAGAAGGCTTAAAAAACAGTATCCATGCAAAATATTTTTTTAAATTAATAGAATGTTATTATGTAAAATTATGTAGCAACAAAAACTAAAAAAAATAATATATTTAAACTAATTACATTTTTCTGAAAGCTCCTGCTAAAAAGTTTTTTGTAAAGTAAATTTCTTTAAGCTTAAAAATTTCAGTATTATAGAGTTGTCAAAAATATTATTTATGTTAACTTGGGACTTGTTATTTTGGTATATTTTCTTATTTAAGGGTTTATATCCATAATTTTCTGGCAAAATGTTGTAATTTTTTATCAAAATGTCTTACTTATTGTTCCATAGAATTGCTACCACGGTTAGATATATTTTAAATTTATTTACACCTCCACAATAGGTATTTTATATTATTTGCTTGGTTTTGCGTTTCGAAAAACAGGGATGGCAACACTGTTAAAAAAAATTGTCCGTTAAATTACGGAAAATACCGGTTACAAACTATCCAGACATATGCGTTAAATTACGGTTTCATCGTTTTGCTCAATAACGTTCTTTCCATAAATTTCTCTCATAAATATCCGTGAATTTACGGAACGTGTCCACTAACATGCAAGTTTTTCAATCTGCTCTTTATATAAATAGGTTACACAAAAACTTTTACTTTCGTTATGTGTATAAAAATGACTGTAAAAATAAAAAATTTTGTCTGGTTGCGGGATTTGAACTTTGAAAAGAAATTTTGAGATCCCAACTCATTATCCACTCACCTACCACGCTTGATCAAGAGTAATGTTGTAGATACGGAATTAATATGGCATGATGCATATACCTCTAAGTTTCTAGTCATGTTTGTGTATGTGATTTTTTTTTATTTCAGGTTTACAAACAGCTGTAAGAAAAATAATTCTATATTGTAATGTTTTTCACTGTGTATAACAAAGAAAAAAAATTTAATATTTTGTCATGTTGTGTGATTTGAACGAAAATCTAAAAATTAACAATCAATAACTTGCAAGACTCACTTACTACAAATATACACAAAGTATTTTGTAAATATCGATTTTACATGAAAGTGGCTGACGCGCGTGTCTTTGTTTCAAGTCGTGTTAGAGCCCTTGCTTTATTTGCGGTTTATAGAATGAGGTAAAGAATACATTGTTTTATTTTCTTTGTGCATGTTTCACTGTGTATACAGAAGGTTTTGACCTGTAACGGAATTTGAACAAGAATTAACGAATTGCCACTCCATGAGTGATTCTCACTCACGTAATACTTTTTACACGAAGTAGTATTGTGAAGATCGGATTGTATGCACTTCAGATATAATCTTCATTGTTTTTGTCTCAAAATCGAAGACGCCATATGATTACGAAGAGCTTCCGTATTTTGTACTTACGGAGGTCATTTCCGTTATTCGTCATTACGAAGTGCCCCTCCGTAAATTAACTCTAAATATCCGTAAAAGTTTCCGGAAACCTATAGAAATTTCTAACAGTAAAGACCTGTCCACGGCCCGTAGCAAAGCGAACAGTAACCGGCTTGTGAAAGCATTGCACAGAGAAATTCAAACGAGAAAGTAACGTGCAGAAGTCCAAAACGCGTCGAGAGAATCAATTGCCTCTGTGTGAAGGAATGAGGTGGCTCAGTTCAGTGATGACAGCGGTCGAGGAAGGTTAGACTAGAGGTGCTCCTCACGTTAATATTACCTGTCGAAAAAACGTAAGCTTCATTAGTTGTCCCCGTACCAGCGTAGTCCCAGACAGCGATGTAATCAGTACGGTGTGTATGGCGCTAGCAGTGTCGCGTCGTTTCCCTCCCTCCAGCGGCGAGCGTTCGGGCTTCCCCTCCCCTACACCGCCTTCCCTACGTTCCCTCCATCAAAGCTGAGCGAAGATTATCTTCTCATTTAAACTTATTTATTTGTGAAGCATTGATGGGCGAATTCGCAGCGCTCTAGAAAAAGAAAAAGGGCAGATAAGATGCTGTTGCTGTCAGCTGCGGTTGTGTCTGTTGACCTGACACGCGCCCCGCTGCGAGCCAGAGATTATTTCTGGCGCTCGCAAATAAATGCCAGCCGCAAGTCACGCGACACGTCGAATAACATCTCGAGCACAGTGATTGGTCCATTTTGCAACCAGCGGGCAGCCGCGCTGCGAATTTAATTCCTCTCCTCCAACCCTTCTATCTACGATACATACCACTAAGCAGCGAGCATTGTTTATTCTCGACACTTACCGCAAAAGGTAAATTTAGCTTTGCTATTTTATGCACTGCATTTTTAAACTGACTGCACGTGACTATGTTTGTAAATTTCGTGTAAGATGTTGTTTACAGTTTTAGTTTCGTAAATACGATAAATTTATTTTAAAAATTTTCTGACTAAATAATTTTTACTCTCTTGTACACTTTTTTGTTTTGGCCTGTGGCACGTTTTAAATTCAAGAGGGATGCCAGCTATAACTAGATACATATCACCGAAAAATAAATTTAAAAGTGTTTAATGTAGTGAACGGGATACAGTAAGGGTAGTCCGATTTCCTGTTAGCTTCATTAAAAACTATTTTCTTTCAAGATTGTCAATAAGGAAAAAACCTTATATAGGCCTATATTTCTGGACAGTGAAATAAATATAGCCTACTGGGTACAGTGATATTCATTAATAAAGGTTCTGCTAATCTGTCGAGCAGTTGAAAAAAATATATATCACCTTGAAATTAGGTGTTAACTTTCTTATTATTAATCCACGCGGGTATGTGAATAATTTATGCAGATACGAGTAATTGTCGAAAACCTGACCAGAGTGACGCCTCATATGCCAGGTACTAATAATGAAATTCAGCAGTGAGCTGAGAAAGCCTGTGCTTGTACTAACTACATCTCGCAGCAATTTGAGTCTTGTGCATGTGTCATTCTATTTCACTTTCCGCACAACTTTGAGATTTTTTTATAATCACGTATCTGGCTTTCCAATCTCCCGTCTCAAAATGAGAAATAAAGCTACACGCTGCACTTATGAATAATGTATTCATTATTTCTTTTGTTAAACGAAAATGCTTTTTTTAATTCTTACTGCTAAAAAAATATCCGGTTTATAGAGTAGGTAATCAATGTCAAAATTCTTGTTTATACCAGGCGTAAATGGAAAAAATTCTTTATTCAACCAATTTTTTCCAAATGCATTATGATTCCAGACTGCTTCAACAATAATAAATAAATAAAATAAATTTCGTTTGGAAATGTATTGCCAATACGCGTTTAAGTGGAGTATAGTTCGGCACATGAAACTTGCTCTCAGCAATTAGATATAAACGGAACATTTACAGACTTTTTTTTACAGAAAATATAGTTTCTATGGCAATTAAAACATGACTGTACTTGAACCTGTACTATACCACTCGGAATCACTCAAAACCCACTGAGCGAGGTGGCCTGCCAGTGGTAAATTACGGGACTCACATTTAGGAACCCATGTTCCATTCCCAATCAGAGCATTCTAAATTTAGTTCCCATGGTAGGCTAATTCATATGCATAACGGATGGCTCCTTGATACAGGCCATCACCGATTTCCCGCTCAAATTATCCCGTCTACGATGTCAGTTTGTCAACGAGATATTTGGACATGCATACGTACTCTAGGCACGACAAATGGTTTTTTGTAGGACAATAGAGGCAAATTTAAAACAGATAATTTGGAATCAACATATGGTCAGTAACTACAGTATATTTTCCGTTAAACAAGTAACAGACGATAAGAACAGTATCCGTGCTAAAAGTGTTCTTCACTTAAGTCAGCGAGGTATGGAGAAGCTAAATTCTCCTACGAAATTTTAAATCAGATTACGAGTACGTAGTAATAATTTCGCCACAAGTGAGCAACTTTATGACACACTCAAGAAAAAAAACTGTTCAGGAAACGTTAAGGTTGACAAGTCTTGGATTTGTGCGTATTTTTTGTATCACCTTTCATATAACGACAAATGTGCAGAGTGGACTCTTGAAACGTAAACAGAAATGGCATTCGTGTAACACCACACTTCGTTTGAGGCGTAGGAATGAAAGTTGTGGAAATGGTCCAGTTACTTGTTTCTGATTGTTTTGGGCAATTTTTATTCAATCTGACTGTTACTGAATACGTAGTTTTAGATTTAAGTAATTTAGCTGTACAGATAGACAGACTACGTTTGAAATTTCAAGATATTTTTAATGTGCCATGGGCTGTTTCAGAAGAGGTGGGTCCACAGTGGAAATTACACCCGCCCCCCTCACTAAACAACCTAATTGACATAATAAAATTTTCCTTTAAATTATTAAAAACTAAAATAAAGTGATATTCGATATATTGAAAAAATAATATTATTTGATTAATTTTATGTCGTTTCCTAAGAGTATTACGAGACAATGTTCCCCTCCCGTACCACGACTCGAAAGTGTACACCTGGAACTACACAATGAGAAAGTGATAGAACATCTCCTGTAAACGGAAGTATAGATCCGCTTCTGGTTTATAGCTATGTAAAATGAAATCATATAAAATTATTTCTCTAAAAAATTGTTCTTTCAATAATTTTTAGAAATAAATAACGGATTCACAAGATAATAGAAATGATTAAAATAGTAATAACCATTCTTTCAAAATACAATTATTTTGTGACAGTGTAATAGGTTATTTCTGAGATAGAAATCTGCGATTCATTTGACGCGCTGGTTGTTCAGGTTTCTTGCCTACAATGAAAAACAAAATAAACGACGTGAAGAAGTAAAACGTTTCATTTAAATTATATTTACATTTCTTAAATTTTGATTAACGATTTTAACTCTCAAACTACGATTTGTTATTTGCAGTATTCACGGATGTATTGTAGTTTAATTACATTTCAGTATTTATATAAATGACTCAAAACACTGCTTCCTCTTTATATTTACACAAATGCGCATAAACGTCGTAAAAAGTACAACATTTTTGAGTTTTTTGAGATCGTCAAAATATTTAGAGTGACATTTCTTGTCTTATATTTTGAACGTTGATCCTTATATATGCTTTCTTTGGCTACTCGCAATTGGTCATCAGAACAAGACAGGGATATGTTCGGAAACATTTGATTGTGCTACAGCATGACGAAATGCGTAAATGCCCAGCCATAGACGAGCTCTAAGTGCAGGGAACTTGACCCTTGTGGAAATTTGTTTCCAGCGCTGCCACTTTGAAGTCTGCTTCTAGAGACGACGAAGCCTTAACCTCGGTTTGCCCTGTTTCGCTCAGCACAATTTCCTTATGCTCAGAGTTAGGTTTTTCTGCCACAGAACACTTCTGCTAACCGAGAATTCAATGTTGAAAATTGAACGTCCAATTCATTGCGTAAAAAATATGTATTCGTAATAGAGAAATCATTTGAAACGAATTAAAATAGCTGGAAGAAAAAATCACCAGCCAGTTGTGGCTTGGCACCAATTCGTTATTAAACACACATTTTGATTACTTGTTTCCACAGTGATAAAAGTACAAATTCCCGCGGCCACTTCTAAGCCCAGTTTCTGCTTATATAACGTGTTAACAATCCTGCATCATGACACGCAAACAAGTTTTACAACTGTACAGAACTGAGTCCCCTAGAGGTCCCATACTCTGTGTCCAGCGCTGGATATACTCTTCCCTGGAGGACGTGTAACTGCAGCAACTCGCCGGGTCTCAGTTTCCGAGTCCCACGGTGTACCTGACTCTCCTCCCTGGGGAGTCTGGATCCCCCCCCTCACTCCCCGCCATAGTGTGGTCGCTTTGTCACTCGCCCTCCCGAGGGACATAATGCCCCCGCGTGCGCAGGGGCCAGGAGTTTGATGCTGCACGGAGCACTTTGTAAATGCCACAACTTGGCTCATTTATACCGCCAGCCCCTGCGGGTGTGGTAGACCCGCCCGACACACCGGCCTGTGGGGTTGCGTGACGCAGCCCCTACGTGCGCTTAGCCCCTGGTTGACCGACTGCATGCACGCAACTAACGTGCTGCAACAGTGCGAGTGGCTGACATTCTTCACTTACGTTTATGCACAGACGATAACAACTATCTCCATCCAGCAGGAGAGAGACTGGAAACTGCGCTGACGTTTAGCTTGAATAATCATCAGAGTCAGAGAAAAAAAGAAGATAACGTTTTACCCGATGCCGTAAAATAAGCGTGGAGAGATTTGGGCTGCTCCGGACATCGAGGTCTTGAAAGTCGATGAGAGTGAAGCGAGGTTATTATGAAGCAGCGCCGAAAGGCAATGAAGGGGAAACGGGAGATCTCCAAGAAAACCCGTCGACCAGCGGCATCGTCCGGCCCGATTCCCATATGCGAAAATCCGGAAGCAACCCCGCTGGGAATCAAACGTGCTTCGCCTATGTGGTAGGCAAATCGTCTAACCACTACACAACCATGGCCCCGTTAAATAAGTCTTCGTAAATGGCTGTTGTGTATGAGATAAGCTATTTCCTCATTTAAATGAGCCAGTGTGAGTTCCGCTACTTAAATGCCAAACGTTTAGAACTGACGTGCAAACAACTGAGCTTTTTATAAATTTCGTCTTATAATGATTTGTGGAATTGAAAACGCTGCTTATTTTAAAATTATTTTTATTGAAATATTCTTAATTGTATGTTTTTTATTTTTCCGTTATTGATAAAGACCGGTTAAAAGTCACGAGCTTATGCTTTATAATGTAGTTCATTACGAACTTTAAAAGTGGTTAATTATTATACATTAAAATCTGCCGCAAAATCAAGAAGAAAATTGCATGTCTAATAAGGTTACTTAAAATAACGTCTTTTGTCAATTTGAGTTTACCTCTTCCTCGGAGTTCCCCAAAAAGTCATATTACCTGTGTTCCAAATCCATGCCTATCAAAATCCTGCAAATGTTTAGAAATGGAGTAAATTAAATTGAATATGGCAACGTTTCCCACCCTCACATATGAACTGAATCAGAAGATTCTGAGAAATGATCGTATATACCTGTAGTATGTGTCAATATCCTGTTTACGCTCATCTCAGATTTTGTTAGTTAGTAATAGCAATAGTTCATGGGGAAAAACAATCGTTTCCATACACCCTATCCAACCGTTTGTTTAGCGAAATGGTAAAGGGGTGTCGGTAATTGGCACATTGGTTGCCAAAAATGTAACTAAATTTGCGATCCAGTCGTAATAATTAAATCGTGGTTACAGTGTTGAGAAATCTGTCTTTTCCCAACATCTTAGGTGCAAAAACACCGTTCCTACGTATTGTCATAACGTTAGATAATTGAAACCTGCATCCGAGAAAAAGTACGATGCATTAATTTCACACCACCTCTATATGAGTATTGACATTAAATAATTGACTATAAAAATAAGACCTTAACGATAGACAGCGCAGTGAACAACAACTGGCATTAATGTACAATGAATGGAAATAATCCTGTAGGCTTTACCACAATATTTATCTGTATGCGTTATCTGATGATAAAAAATGATCATTCGTTTCTTCAGTGAAAAGTATGGCTTTATCCTTAACTATGGATGGCGTGATGACAAAATGGCGAAATCACTATTGACTTAGAATCATACAATGGCTTAAGCAACAGCAATAGTTTGAAGGTTTGCTTGTTATAAAAATTTATCGCAAAATTAATTTTCTCTGTTTCAACGACCACGAATAAACGTATAATGAAACAGCGAAGTTGAAACTGAAAGGTGTTCATACCTACAAAACTACTAGTTACTTGAGGGAAGACTTGCCAGAGTTGGTGTGCGTTCAGAAGGTGAGTTCCTTACAGAAGAATGTCTATGAGTCTGGCCAAGAAGACGGCGTTTCTAGGAAAATTAAGGCGATTTTTTGACCGTTCAGTCAACCCCTCCAACGTTTATCTACAGCGAACTGAGAAAATTGAGTAATCAGCATGCTGATGATACTCTTAACATCACTTACAATGCTTATATGTAGCATTCACTCTTGGCAGACATATTCTATTCGTGGTTTCTTCACTCTTTTTTAAACCAACCTTTGAATAAACATCCCACGAATGACGTGTTTGGTTGCATCCTTAATATATAATTTGGGCTGTGGTGGTCTTGTAGTTAGACTACTCACCTTCCAACTAGGCGGACCGGGTTCGATTCCCAACTAGGTTGTTCTCTGATTTTCACATGTGGGAATCATGCCGGACGAGGCCGCTGGTCGGCGGAATTTCTCGGAGATTTCCCGTTTCCTTTACCCTTAATTCCGGTGTTGCTGTATTCCATTCTCACCTAATTTCATCCTTAATCGGCTCTCAAGACCTCGATGTTAAGAGCCGCACAACTCTCTCAACTCAACTCAAGACCTCGATGTTAAGAGCAGCTGAAATATCTTCACTCACTAGATATGTCATATATCACAAGTGTTGTATACTTATGTAAATATATAAGTACCTTTTTTGGATAAATTGGAATTTTACGTATAATTTATTTATTAAATACAATGTTTCATTTATAATTAATCAGAATAAAGATAGAGAGATAATACGTATATCGGCAATGCATAGTAATAAACAATTCTTATAGTAAATATTTTTACACTGAGTTGCGCATGAATGCGGTACTTTGACCGTCTGGAATAATTTTATAAGATTTGTTTGAAAACGGCGGAGAAATATCCTGGAGATATAAAACCCGCATTCACCATAGCCAATGCATATTTTATGTGCCTATATGTGTATTTTATGGTAATATAAATATATGTACATATTACATGGTAATATAAATATATATGCATATTATATTGTAATATAAATATATATGCATATTATATGCTTATAAAAAANTTACATGGTAATATAAATATATATGCATATTATATTGTAATATAAATATATATGCATATTATATGCTTATAAAAAATATGCCTTAAGCATATTAGACGTTAATATAAATATGTACTAGTGCATATGCGACGGTATATGCGGGATTNTAAAAAATATGCCTTAAGCATATTAGACGTTAATATAAATATGTACTAGTGCATATGCGACGGTATATGCGGGATTTTAAATTTTCCCCTGGGGCCCTTGCTGGTACGAACAGGATATGAGGGTTTTCTCAAAGTGCTCCCACGTTTATTTTTAAATATATATTTCATACATCCGTATTTTCTCTCAGAATAAAAAGTGTAAAAATATTCCCGTGGACGACCGCTCCTCCATTCTGAGTGATGAGCTAACTGATTCTCGGCCGACAAATTCCTAGAACCTCGATTTCTTCAACTGAAAAACTGGGGGGTTTAACTGTGTCTCCGACAAATGACTCGAGAAAATAAAATAATTTTCACACTTCGGTTACTCTTCGTCAGTGATCTGCATTGATTAACATTGGTACTAAGCGGTTTTTTTAAAGCACGAAAATATCGTGGTGGGCGGCCCACCTACCCACACCACTATATTTTTGTCAGGAAAGATCGTGTGTTTTGATTTGAGAGAGAGAGCTTACCTGCTAAAATGGGTGAGGACGTTCAGGTCGGCGAAGAAGTTCAAGTGTCCCGAGAAAATCTGCCGGACATCGCCAAATCCATTACGGTTGATACTGTTGGCAATGATATCAATCACGTTTCCCACATGCGCGAAAATATAGGTGCGACGCCTGCCGGATATCGAACCTAGCTCGCCTCGATGGGAGGCGTGCGCTCTGGTAGCTGTGCAACTGCTGTAGAGAGGGCAGTGTGAAGTATTGAGCGTGTCCGGTCCTGTGTCGGTGGCAAATAATCATTATAGAAAGGGTGCCTGATCTCCACCGCCACGTTTAGTGGTACTCTTGTATGGTGATTATCGCAGTGTTCACAGAAAGGTTGGTAAATATTTATACATCGGGAATATGGCTGAGGTGTGATGTAGAGAACTTTTACTTGTGTATGCATGGGCTCGTTTTGAACCTAGGGCGCAAGGAATTATTATCTAACATGAGAATGTGTCTGAACGTAATCACCATGGTTCAAAACTGATTTCATTTACATTTACAATCATATATTCATTATATGATCGCGATCTCTGTTATACCTGACAGTAAGGTTTTTATTTTAGATTTTCTTTGGTTAATATTAAAAGTTATATTTATCCATCGTGCTTGGAATTGACGGCAGTAGTATTTCAAAAATTATTTTCCTACTCGATTCATATCAGGGTTCATGGGAGGCTATTTTTGCATGGCATGCTCCGCCGTCAAAACCCCTGCTAATCACAATCGAAGCCACACTGTTTGCTGTGTGTTGTGAGAATATTCCGTAAATAAAGCAGGTTATAGTGATTCCTATCTGAAAACGTTTTCTTAGTTTCGTCAGCGTATATGAGATTTCGTTCCGGCTTGAAGAGTTGCGAAAAATGGATGGGCCATGTATACGATAATGAAGAGTGCGTTGATGGTCGAAACAGTGGCGATTTTTGCAACATCCTCTTACAAATTCTCATCGGCTTTGCTGAAAAAAATGTCGTGAATAATTCCGAAGACGACAAGAACACCGGCTACATAATTCCTGAAGACCCCAATTAACTTGTTGATACATTTTATTGCCTTCCATTGTAAGGAGATATCTTTAATTATCAGTGAACTTAGGGAAAGGGGTTACATCGAATGAAACCATTTTGTACTATCCATCATCTGCAAATATCAGAGTAAAGAAAAAATTGAATGCATGGAAAAAGTAGGTTAATACATTTATGTTTTCTTAGTTGTGCACTATTAATTTATTGAGCATTACCGTACTACTTTTCTGAAAAACTTACTATTTCATTGGTGTATAAAATCGAATGCAAAGGTGTGTTTTAAAGAAAAATTGAATGAGAAAGTGCGGTACGGACAATATGGTTTAAATTGAAGTATTATGTATTTCTGGGACTGCTTATGTCAGCAGAGTTTTGTTTGACAAACAATTGAACTGAGGAAGGAATGTTTTTGAGGAATGAAAGGGCAAAAATGTGGGAGCGACCCTGCTGGGAATCGAACTTGTCTCGTCATGTTAGGGGCAGGAGGCCGTGTGAAGAATGGGCTGGTGTTGAGGAGGACCTCCTGTGAGAAAACGTACGTACCAAAGAAAGGATGCTGTACGCGTACTCGCGATGGGAAACGAGAGCTCTAGGCACTGCAGTCCCCCTCTTATGTGACACCGTGGAAGAGGTCATCGTTGCAAAATGGGCCCGGGGTGCCATTTTTTATGTGGAGCCTGAACTGATATGTCCAAATCTTCACAATTTCGCAGATCGCAGTAAACTTTCTGGCATGAGAAATCTCCAGCAGTCTGATACTTTGTTTAATTTTGCAAGGCTGATAAACCTCATGTACATATACATGGATTTTTTAAATATTTTTTTTGTGAATATATTACTTATGTACTTGCATTATGTGAAATTTTAACTTAATGGCATCGCGATGGGCTGATAGAGCGCAATCATGGCAGCAATCATCAGAACTTTTTCTGGGCATGATGGAGGTGTACAAAGTTTGTCGCAAAAATGAACACCGATATGAGTGATTTAGCACTCGCTTCTGACATTTCGAAATATTATTGTTCGTATGTCTATGTGATACACTGGCATGCCTGGGCTGAAAAATTGCCAACATGAGTATGTATCTCTCAAGGTACATAAAAATGGGGACTATTTTAGAATCGATAATTAGCGCTGATATTATGACGCGTACTCAGTAATAAAAAAAAGTTGTTTTTGGGGACTGGATTTTTTTAAATTATTTATATGAGGTTTTCGGTGTGTGAAGTTTAAAGTTTCCTACGAAGGTTCAATATTAATACAATTTAAGATACTAGGGGTTTTCATCTTGGAATATCGCCTCGATTCGGAAGTAAAAATATGTAGCACTGCTCGGGGCATGAAGTGTATTATCATAAGTTCGTTACTATGCAATATTTTCCCCCTATTTCTATAATATGGGACCTGTAATNGGGCATGAAGTGTATTATCATAAGTTCGTTACTATGCAATATTTTCCCCCTATTTCTATAATATGGGACCTGTAATCTCTTACCTTAATTTGTTTTAATGCGGTTATGTGTGTATGTGTGTAAATAAACACTGCAGAGCCAAAAAAAATGGTATAGGCATGCGTATGCAATTAACAGAGTTATGGAACCAATCAGAGTAACGCGATGCGGTCGGCAACGCCTATATAAGACAACAGGCGTGTAAAAAATTTCTAGATCGGTTACTGCTACAACAATGGCAGGTTATAGATATTTAAGTGAGTTTGAACGTGGTGTTATAGTCGGCGCACGAGAGATGGGACATAGCATCTCCGAGGTAGCGATACAATTTGGATTTTCGCGTACGACCATTTCACGAGTGTACCGTGAATATCGGAAATCCGATAAAACACCAAATCTTCTATATCGCTGCGGCCAGAAAAAGATCGTAAACGAACGGGACAAACGACAACTGACGAGAATCATTAATTGTGAATGACGTGCAACCCTTCCTCAAATTGGCGCTGATTTCAATGCTGGGGCATCAACAAGTGCCAGCGTGTGAACTATTCAAAGGACCATAATTGATATGGGCTTTCGGAGTCAAAGGCCCACTCGTGTACCGTTGTTGACTGCATGTCACAGAGCTTTACGCCACGCCTGGGCCCGCCATCACCGCCATTGGACTGTTAATGGCTGGAAACACGTTGCCTGGTCTGACGAGTCTCGTTTCCAATTGTATCGGGCGCATGGACGTGTGCGGATATGGAGACATCCTCATGAATCTATGGACTCTACATATCAACAGGAGACTGTTCAAGCTGGTGGAGGCTCCGTCATGGTATGGGCCGTTTGCAATTGGCGTGAAATGGGACCCGTGATACGTCTAGATTTGACTCTTACCGGTGACCGATACGTAAGCATCCTGTCTGATCACCTGCCCCCATTCATGTCCAACGTGCATTCCGACGAACGTGGACAATTCCAGCCAATTCGACACCCCACACGTCGAGTGTTGCTACCGAGTGGCTCCAGGAACACTCTTCTGACTTGAGACACTTCCATTGGCCACCTAAATCACCAGACGTGAACATTATTGAGCATATCTGGGATGCCTTGCAACGTGCTGTTGAGAGGAGATCTCCACCGCCTCGCATTCCTATGGATTTGTGGACTGCCCTGTAGGATTCATGGTACGAATTGCCTTCTGCATACCTTCTGACATTAATCGAGTCCATGCCTTGTTGTCTTGCGGTACTAATGCGTGCTCGCGGGGGCCCTACACGATATTAGGCAGGTGTGCCAGTTTTTTTCGCTCTTCAGTGTGTATATAGCCTATGTATTTATATGTATATATAATAGGTGAAACATATCTTAGGTTTTACCGTCGCAACCAAGTTTGAATATTTATTTCATGAAAGGAGGTTTTCACTCGTATTTGAAGATGTGAGTGGGTCGAATATTCTGTTAGATTTTTTTTCCCAAACGGTTTAACATTAAATTACTACAGTGTAAGTGGGCGTGGAAATATTTTTAATAATAAATATCAGCGGATAAAAGGAGTCTTTCATTGGATTACCTCGAGAATAAGAATGACCCGATTCTATATTTATTCCTAGAGTTATCAGACTGGCCAACAACACATCGTGTATGAAATTGTAGCATTCAATACATGTAAAATTAAAAATGGTAACTCAATATGCCTGAAATACGCAAGGGACTGCTGATACCATATAAATCTTTGTGATCAGTATAGTGATTTTTTTTTTAGTTTATGCGAACACATTTACCTGCAATATGTGTTGAAAATTTTTTTATGTTTTTCGACCTCAAAACGTGGCTGGCTTTTGATTCTGAAAGCCCGACGCTGTGGATTCCTTGTGAGATGAAATGGCGCAACCCCCTTCCTGTTTTAATGAACACACATAAATATTTTTTATTCGTTACTTATTAGATTCTCGTAAAAGAGTAGCGTGAGTTTACATTATCTAGGTGGTGTGAAAGGTAAAATAATAATATAACAAATTTTTTTACGGTTTTGAGAATGAGCGAGTTGCTAGAGCAAGCGGGAACAAGTAAGGAATCAACCAAGAAACCATCCCAGCATTCACCTGGAGTGATTTTTAAAATATAAATTTGGGCCGAACGATTCTAGTATCTAACCCCTTGTCTTCTTGAACATGGGTCTTCCCTGGTGTTGACTTGTGCGTGCAGACATCTGTGTTTATTATCCTATGAAGTAAAGTTGGCTCGTGTGAGAAATAAAACAAGCTGCTGGAGCGACAAGCCTCCCCCCGGCGGTCAGTGCGCTAGGGTAAANTGGTTCAGAGCCGCTTGCCCTTTTTTCCGAGCTCAGATTACGACTGCACGTGCCTCTCGTTTACTTCTGTAAAGGGACTCGTGAGCACTTCTTTAAGTATGCTTTCGTCTTAGTAGTTTTATAATGCGTCTGTCAGTCTCACTTGCAATTGGGATGATTTGTCCTCTGTGTGTGTAGGTGTATGTGTGTATATGTTTTACGTATAAGCAAGTGGTGAATTATTGTTCCCACCCCCCTTAATTTATTCTTTAGTTTCCCAGCATTACAAATTATCTTTGATTTTGCCGGAATTTAGAAAAAAATTTCACATTTGATTTTTTTATACGAAAAAAGTCGAGTTCGCGCCAGAATTTTTACACAAAAATATTATAAATATAACTAATTTTCTATAATTGAAAGGGATTAATATAACACTAAAATTTCCTGATCCCCGTAATGCACTGGTGGCAATAGGCTCTAATTTTTTTTCGCACTTTTGAAATATTTCCTTATATATCTCAACGAGGTTGAAAGGTAGTGAATGACAGCTGAATGCGCGTGTCTTTGCTGGAATTCGTATTGTTGTATAAATCTGCATGGGGGCCAGCATTTCGGGAATAAAACTATGTTTTAATTCACGTAATTCATAACGAGCTAATACTATTGACACCTGCTGGATTAGAGGCCACACACATGTTCGCATGTCACTTTTCATTCAACTAACGTCACGTAGCTTAGGGGCGTGACTCTGAAGGGGGGGGGGAGGATGTACTGCGTATCATGTATATTTTAATGGAGCAGGCTAACGCGATTGTCTAAAAATACAGAAATTAGTTTTTTATGATTTTGCACCTGTGGTGGGTGTACCTTTACGGTAGCGTCTTCTCTTGGTATATAATTTATACCCCGCAAAACTTACTATATGTACATTATTTATGCGTATAAAGAGTTTTATATGCTGACAATGGGTGATAGAAAAATCGTCGCACTTGGAGTAACTATATGAGTGTTTCTTCCCGGTGCCTAAATTTCCTAATATACTGATTTTAAACTTGGGAGGAAATGCTTTTAAAGATGAGCGTCTATGCCTGAGTTAGAGGAAATGCACGGGATCGTTCACTGTGTGCATCTCATACCGAAAGGGTTAGCGAGGTGATTTTCACTCGGTTTTAGGGTTTTTCTAGCCATAATTACTTTATAGAAAGCAGCATAACGCATGCGTACACAACACATAATATTTCCCAAATATCTAATTAATTTTTATAATAATTACGTATTAGTTATGAAATTGCCAACCACAGAAATCCCCTCCACCGACCAGTAAACGGGGACAACGCAGCCGATATAGGATATTTTAGTCTGTGGGCGGTGTCTTTTGTCGTCCGGACATTGGAACGAGAAGAACACTGAAGATGGATGTGTCCGGCTGTTGGCTTGCGCCATCTTAATAAGCCTGCGGAATCATGAACAAAGTGGGGACTGTCCAATTAGGCTTTACTCAGAACGTGGCTGGTTAAATCGTTATAAAATAATATCATTTAATATTTCAGTATATTAGTATACATCTCCCTTTTCACATTCCATCATATTTATATTGAAATAATATTGTAAAAACTTAATGTTAAATAAACCCCTTTTATATAGCGTTCAATACGTAACTCTTATCAAAAACTTTTTTCGCTCCTTTATCCCCGTAAAGGATAAATATCAACAAAATATCAAAATCAGAACAACGGGTTATCATAACTCCACAAACTTATCGCTTCGTCATTGCGTGAGGCACAGCAATATCTTTTTTTTTGCACTCGTGAAATCTTGTGGAGTATGTCTCGACGAGCTGTCGAAACGGCGGGCAGCGGCAATGCTCGTGAAGGTCTACAAAGTTCGTTCCGATGGGGCACGCATTGCGAATCGCCGACTCTTGGCGTCTTCCAAACACATACACAGTGTAATAGAGAACTATGGCAGAGCCCAACATTGCAGGAATTTCCTCGTACGGAATTTTTTCCTTCGTTCCACCTTAGTCCGTGCGTTTCGTACGTCTGTAGGCGGCACGTCTGTTGCATGGTACGGTTGAGGTGCTGCCATGGACATGGCGGTATAATAGTCAAAATTTTAGTTTTCTCTTCTTCGTCACTGTACGAGATGACAATCTGCTTGATAGTGTACGAATCCAAATAGCGTAAATCTTGGATGTTGCAAACAATTTTTTTCAATACATTTTTTTGTATATAAAAAAATCTAGGCTCCCATGCACACGCCGAATTTCAAAAAATTTTTGCAAAGCCATTTAAAACTTAATTGAGGTCCATACACATCGGGCACCTGTGTTCTGGGTTTGGTTTCCACGCCGTGTAGTGTTTGCCAGTACATTTCTTGAAGGGGAGCATCTTCAACGGGCACAGATTGCGAGTAGATAACTTGCACGCCGAAGTCTTCTTCTACGTGGAGGTCGTCTTCAACGGGGACGGTGTCTTCAACGGAGAAGTCGTCGTAATCCACGTGTCCATACTTCACGAGGGCTGCTCGGTGGGCCATTCACCAAGTTCTGCGATGCGGCGTGTCGGAAACCGAGGTGGTGCTGCCCTCGAAACATTCATTGCACGGTAGGCAGTCCCGTGTGTGTTCGTCCTGCTGCAGGTAGGCCGGCAAATACTTGAATACGGTCGAAGTTTCGTAAGGTACATAGACCAAGAGAAATTATTGCGGCAAGTACGGTAACTCATCCCGTTTGTGTAAGGCACTAAGCGAGCGCCCCTTTCCTAATGCCAAAATGGCCGAAAGGTATTTATGGCTGCTCGGACAACACGCGTACATTTCTAAGGGCGAGAAAAATGTTTGATTTCCCAAGTGGCTCAGGATGTGTCTTATAAAGGAATCTTTAAAAGGAAAAAAATAGTACGCACTCGCTATTAAATTATGTCACCGATTGGTTGAAACGAATTTTCCAAAAACGCACGAGCAATTAGCAAATCCAAGAGATTGTCACGTGACATGGTTAACTAATGAGAGTCATGGGGTTGGTTGGAGGCCTGCCGACTGTTTGGTCAAACGAAGATGATTAGTTGGTGGAGGGGTGATGGGGGTGGGGTAATTACCAAATGAGAAACAGGGGTTGAGTTCGAGCGATCGCTTCTAATTTGGTTGAAGGTTTCCGAAAACGCATGAGAAATCAGCCAATGAGAACCACTGGCGGAGAAGTTACATACATTGGAAGGGGGTGGGACAATTAACCAATGAGAAACATAGGAGGAGCAATTAAATGTATTTGAAGGGGGTAGAGGGGAACCGACTAATAAGTCGAACGAAGGTTTCTAAAAACACCCGAGTAATTAGCCAATGAAAATAATTGGTGGAGTAATTAAATATATTTTGTATGCGGTTGGGGAAATTGGCTAACTAAATATATTGGAAGGGGGAGTGGAGGGGTTTATACGTCTGCTGGGCCCGGTGCCCTGTCCGTGGAACTCTCACGGATAGACTATGGTGTCTAATGCCCTAAGGTGTGGGCAGCTAAATATGCAACGGTCGGCAGCGGTGGCAGCTGAACTAAACAGGATTGTTCTGGAGCAGAGACTTGATGTTGTAATGTTTCAGGAACCATACGTTCCCTTTGAAGATGTTGTGGGCCTGCGGGGTGATGTATTTACTGTCGGTGCCCGCCCCAGGGCCGGGATATTGAGGGCTAACAAAGACGTGGAAGTAATGGAACTAACGAGTGTCTCAGACACCCACCACGTATGTGCACAGATAACCAAGGGCACAACTCAGATCTGGATGGTATCCTCGTATTTCCGGTCCGGGGATGACGTGCAGACGCACCTCGATCGATGGGAAATCGTTATGGACACATTGAAAGGGAAACCTCTGATTTTAAGTGCTGATGTAAACGCCAAATCAGAGCTGTGGCACTCCCCCGTTGATGATGAAGCTGGAGACACAGTAAGCCAATTCCTCCTGGCAAATGACATGGATGTGGCAAATGAAGAAGGAAATCTGCCGACATTCGTCTCGCAGGCCCACGGCACGCAATCATTCCATGAATGTTACTGTAACAAACAGGAAAGCAAACAACACAATCATGGATTGGAAAGTGCAAGAGGAAAGCTCTAGTGACCATCGCCTGATTACATATACAGTATTCACCGGTGGTAATGGTGAACGACGGCAGTCACAACAGATTGAAGGAGAGGTCCGATTTGTGCACAATATGGCAGACTGGGCGGCCTTCGATAGGACCTTGCTGGAAGAGATTGCTCTAATTGATAGCCAAAACGCAAATCTGAATGATCGAGTCAGTGAACTCACAAGGATCATTCAAGACACATGCGAAAGGAATTTAAAGAAAACCTCTCGAGGACTTCCTAACCTTTCCTGGTGGGACAAGGAACTGGAACAAGAGAGGAAAGTGTTAAGAAAAGACAGGAGGAAGCTACACCAGCTTCGTGGAGAAGAAAGGGAGCAATTCTCGCGGATATATAAAGTGAAGAAGCATGCATATTTCAGCAGGGTTCGCAAGAAAAAGAAAAAATCATGGGAGGACTTTGTAACTCGGGCCGGAAACGAAGATCCGTTTGGTATTGTGTACAAGTTAGCCTCTAACAAGACCAAGAGAGCAGTGCCACCACCATGCATGAAACTTAATGGGAAGTTGTTAACAGATCAGAAGGATTCAATGGAAGTCCTGCTCCAGGCTCTCCTGCCTGATGACTCCATGATGGAAGAGGGGGAGGAGCATACGGCAAAGAGACAGAGTATGGAAGTAATTCCAGAGGTGCAGGATGCACCAAGCTTCGAAATGGAAGAACTGAAGCAGATTGTCTATAAAATGAAGAACGGGAAAGCACCAGGAATGGATGGCATAACAACAGAGATACTAAAAAGGTGCTACTCACGAGTTAAGAATGTTCTTCTGGACATCTATAATGATTGTCTCCAAGCCGGTGTGTTTCTCTCCCCTTGGAAATTGGGATGCCTAAGAATCTTAAAAAAGGTAAACAAGAGAGATCTAGATGACCCTAAATCGTACAGGCCGTTGACATTGCTCCCGGTACTTGGCAAAGTATATGAGAAGTTGATCAACAGACGTTTAATAATGGCCTTAGAAGAAGAAGGCACATTAAACGAACACCAGTATGGCTTCAGAAGAGGAACGGGCACTGACTTTGCGCTTCATGATGTAATGGAGAAGATCAGGAGTTCCTCTGCTAAATACATGATGGCAATATACCTGGACATATCTGGAGCGTTCGATAATGCCTGGTGGCCGGAGGTAATGTATCGGTTGAAGATCAAGAATTGCCCAGCCAACTTGTACAGGGTGGTCCTGGACTTCTTCCGCGAAAGATGGAGTATTTACTCATCCAGGACAGCACAAGTAAGGAAAGAACTCACGAAGGGATGCCCCCAGGGATCGGTCCTCGGACCTATCCTATGGAACGTCCTCTTCGATGGCTTCTTGGAGCTGGGTCTCCCGGCGGGGTGCACAGTATTCGGATATGTGGACGATGGACTGATCCTAGTCTCTGGAAATGCAAGAAGAGAGCTAGAGATAAAAGCAAGTGAGATAATGTCAAAAACCTGGAACTGGTCGAAAAGCGTGAAATTGGAATTCTCGATAGAGAAGACCAAAATCATGCTAGTTAAAGGCAAATTGAAACGAAACCAAACCGTGTACTTGGGGGGCGCCCAGTTCAATAAGTAAAGGAATATAGGTATCTCGGAGTCATCATGGATGAAAATATGAGCTTCTTGAATGAGCTGTAAGTGGATCACTGTGAACCACTACAGCATGCAACTAACAACTGGACATGGTAACTTCAAAGCGAAGTTGAACAGCCTACGTCTCGTGCAATCTCCGCTGTGTGATGTATGTGGTGTGGATGACACAGTGCACCATGTACTTGATGACTGTCTCAAGACAGAGGATTTACGAGTTTGGCTTGAGGAACAAACTCGGGAAAAGGGAATTCACTGGAGATTAGAAGATGTAATGACGAATAAAGATCTCCATAAGATATGGAACGAATTCGCTACTCGAATTGGGAAACGACTAGAAGAATTCGACAAATGGTACTAGCAAATTTCTGATGACCCATAACGGGTAAATTGTGGAACCCGGATTGGTGAGGAGGACAGGTTTTTAAAATGAGAAAATCGGTTAATTTACCGGTTACTGATACCGAGAAAATGAATGACCCTTATGAATGGACAGAAAAAGTGCAGCGCACTGTTTTACTCTTCGGAGTACAGTTACAGTGCGGGAGGTTTGGAGGGTGCGCTGGCCTTCGGGCCTTAAAAACCTGCTGGGCCCGGTGATGGGGACAGGACCAGCAATGTAAAGCAAATAAAAAACGAAAAAACCAAGATGGTGGTCCAACGAATGTGAGAATAAACTCCATTAATGTATAAAGAAATGATACACAAAAAAAAAACTCAGACGCCGGTCGAACGAAGGTGAGAGACAAATTCCATTAATGTATAAACAAATGACAAAAAAAAAAACCAAGATGGCGGACGGTGGCTGTGACGCTTACTAATATGGCGGACTGCACCGACCAAGACGGCGGACTGCACCTACCAAGATGGCGGAAGGCTGCACCAACGAATAAAGCGGACGGCGTCTGTGAGGCCTACCAATATGGCGTACTGCACCTACCAAGATTGTGGACTGCACCGACCAAAATGGAGGACGGTGTCTATGACGCTTCCCAAGATGGTGGACAGCTCCTACCAAGATGGTGGAATTAGTATAGGTGAAGGGAGTGTGGAAGACCTCCGGAAATTAATTTTTGAAAAATTGTAGGTAATTTTTTATATGTTTTAATATAATTGTTTTATAATTTTTCTAATATATTTTATTAATTGGGGTCAAATATCACCGGGATCAAGGTCAAAGGTCACCAGGGTCAAGGTCAAAGGTCAAAGTTAATGTAGCCTGGATACCTTATGGCCGCCGGTCTACCGGAATGACAAGAGCACGAACGGCTCCAACGCTCGGGTGCCAGGTCCCAAAGTGCCAAAGGCCCCATAATCACCCTACTTTTGTAGCACATGTGTTGGTTACTACAAAGCTCACATTAGCTCCATGCCCAAACCGCCGTCTTCTTTGTCCACGTAAAAATCCTTAACAAAACTAAATTCATAAATAATATTTTTTTATTAACCATAGGCCTACATGTATCAACATAACTAGGATTACCAATATCATATGGTTCAGTATTACATAAGAATAAGCATTGTACCTTAACGATGTTTTATGGGAGCATGTCGTGTACGAAGACTATGGACCTACATAATGCATATCCACTTGTACTAACACAGTAGTTTTGTGGCCAAAAATGTAATACAAATACTTAAGAAATCAATCAAATTATAGGTATGTTTTGACATCCGGATCCAGTATGTTATAAAATGTGTATTTCAACAAAAAAATCAACAAAAAAACAGAGAAATGAAATAAAATTTCTTAGAAGTATTATGGAAAGGAAAAATGAAATTAAATACATCTGATAACATGCACGTAGATTGCAAGTCCTCTTACATTAGCCTATTGATAAAAACTAGAAGAAAGCGAGAGCTAAATACGTACCAAATTTCGCAGATAAAATAATTTATTTTAAATTTCCAATCAGAACAAGGTATAACAAGAATGAGAAGCCAATTAGCTAAAGGGTTATTGGAAGAAGATGAAGATTAAATCCAGCAAGAGACTACAATTCTGCAGTATCTAGCACATGATCAAGACTCCGCCGCAAAGCCACTTGTCTGCAAAGTTTATATTCCCTGTTAGATTTCAATTCGTACGGTTTCTAAGAGAAAGGATAAAGACGTGACATCTATGGTTGCAGCGAATTCCCGAACACATAGGAGTGACTGAAAGCTAGCAAATGGAGCGATGCCAGTGGTTGAGCGCGGAGAAGGAGCGGTGCGTCCCGGCCTCCTGCCAGCCTGCACTGCTGCCGAGGGCGGTGTTTGTTCCCAAAGCAACCAAGCGCACATACAGGCTGAGGTATGTGACTTGCTACGATTGGCCCCGTTGTGCGACGCCTGTCTAAGCAAAAGCCGGGTAAGAGGCCACAGACTCGTTGTAGAATTGCGCAAAGAGGCGCGGAAAATGTGGTTCCTGCTAGTCTAAGGGCATTTCAGCATAATTAGAACAAACGGCGAGGACACTCCGCCCCCGACACACAACGGGAGCCAATCAGAACGAATTACGTCAATACACGCGTGGAAGGGCGAGAAGGGTGAACTAGGGCTCCGAGGACCGAGATCGAGTCAGTCTGCGTGGTTTAACAGGCGGGTCAACTGCGGGTCCTAGGGCATCGTCACGACAACGAGGCCTGGGTGCGAGACTAGGGTGAGCTCCTTCTTTATCATGTTATTTCTCTCCCAAGTAACCTTCCTTTAGCTTTAGTCCCTATCTCTCTCTTTCCGTTGGACTCTTGCTTTAAATATCCATGTAATAAGTGATAACTGTTGAAGAAAGTAAAGAATCTTTTAACTCTTTCTATAAGTCCTTATTCTGAGCTTACCCTAATTCCTTATTCTATCCCTTAATATCCTAAGAATTTATGAGCAGGCAAGACACATAACAGACTGCACTAAGAGAAAGGATTTGTTCCAGACAACAAAGTACTTGTTTGTTGACGACCAAACATACACACTATTTAGTAGCCCCAACAAAATAATTTCTTGGGTAAATAAACCTTGAAAAACAATGCTGATTTTGTTCATCTAACAAAATATACGCTTGAATACACCAAACCTCCTTGTTCAGCAAAGAAAATAAGACAGTCAACCAAACGTTTAGTTTAATCAACTGTATTGATTGCATTTGATTTTCTTCGTACGAAAATGCAACTCGGTAGTTTGTTTGCAATGTACGTGACAATTGGGATAGCTATAGTGTTTTTTGTTGCATATGACGATGCTTTACAATATTACGAGATACCGATAAAACAATTTCAAAGGAAACCAAAAGATAAAGCTGTAAAACTTCAAATATTTCTTCGCACGATTTACTGTATTTTAAATGCATCTTATCATAAGCATTCGCATTTAGTCAGTTGTCACTCTAGTTGATGTTGCTAGGGCAAAGTGTTCGCCCTCATATTATCTGTGCTTGAATCTCAGTCGTNTTGTTGCATATGACGATGCTTTACAATATTACGAGATACCGATAAAACAATTTCAAAGGAAACCAAAAGATAAAGCTGTAAAACTTCAAATATTTCTTCGCACGATTTACTGTATTTTAAATGCATCTTATCATAAGCATTCGCATTTCGTCAGTTGTCACTCTAGTTGATGTTGCTAGGGCAAAGTGTTCGCCCTCATATTATCTGTGCTTGAATCTCAGTCGTTCTTTCACTATGTTAATAATGAACGGAACTGTTTAANGTTCTTTCACTATGTTAATAATGAACGGAACTGTTTAAGTTACGCAGAGTCAAACAAATATTTACTTTCAGTTTGGGTAATGTAATGATATCACGGTGTTAATATTCGCTTACTTTCCCGGGGGCTGTTGTTCATAACTTTCTTCCGCTCCCCAAGTGGGGCAGGATACATGCTTGTGATTTGCAAGTTCGCGAGTGAGTGAAGAGACTTGGGCAGTTCTTAAAAGTCGAAGTCTTGAGAGCCGACGAGGGTGAAGCGATGTGAGTATGAAGCAGCGCCGGAATGCAAGGGTGGGGAAACGGAAGTTCCCCGAGAAAACCCACCCATCCGCGGCATCGTCCGGCACGATTCCCACGTGCGGAAATATGGGGAGTGACTCCCGCCGGGAATGTAACCCGGTTCGCCTTGGTGGGAGGCGAGTAGTTGCAAGTTGGTGTTGACTTGAGGCGACTGGCTGTTTGCTGTGTGCATGTGCGTCCTGGTTTACAGCGGATGTGAGGGTGGCGTCTTGTGGCAGTTGCACGGTTGGCGCTCGTTCGTGTCACCTCCGCCTTGCGAAGTGGGGCCGTCGCAGCCCTCGCCGAAGGAACTGGCTCAGTCAGCTGTCTCCCCCCACCAGCGTGCGCGCGCGGCTGTTCTAACCATGTTGCGGTAGGTAATCGTGACTGTTTGCAGGGGGGACGCCGCCCTTGGAGACAGGAGCCGTCGACGAGAGAGGGACCTCGCCCAAGGGCGAGATGTTGCCCGGCCCTGGGCCCCGTTGACAGTCACTAAGGTCGGAGCGATCCAGTTTAATATTAATTTTAATTAACTTCCAGTTCGGCAATGACTCGATACCTAGGGATAGGGAGGGTAGATCGTGTCGTTTCGCTCTCGTCGGGTGATAGTGCCCTCAGGTATCTTAGGTTTAAGTCTCGTACACTCCAGCTGTCATTTTTAATGTCAAGCTGCTTCTCATTCTGTAGGACGCTCAGGATGTACTGTGAGCATATATATTGAAAGTTGTGAAACAGTCGTAAGGCCAGCAAGAGTTAATGAAAATTAATTTGTGTGGAACTTCGTACCATTTCATTTAATGGCTTGTAAAGTTCCCAAAATGTCACTCTTGAACTTTTCACAATTAATCTGTTTTATTTGAATCTCGTCACAAAAACTCAGTTCCTAGTAAATCATTATAAATGTAATTTTATGCATCATGCTATAAATATTAAGTTAATTAAAATGTTCGATCATTATACATTTGTATCTGACGAGTAATTATTATGCCAACTCTAATAGTGTTAAAATTTTTAAAATTTTCATATTCTGTGGGCTTAGCAACGTTATTTAATGCATGAAGGCCATACTTAAGTAAAATATTATTAACATTTTCCTTATTTATTTTTGAACAATCCAAAAAAAAATACTTGACTTGATATCTCGGCAATAAATGGTTAACACCGGCTATTTACAACTAATATTTACATAATCGCCCGTCACCTCAAAGATGTTATAAACAGTTTGTAACATCTCCTGAATTACTATTGAAAATAAACATTTGATATTAGACTGTTCTAGTATATACACTCACATCTTTATCACTCGTACATTTAATTCCACCTTCTTTCGGTCACGATGTCACTAGTTTTTTCTATCCGGCATTCTGTGGAGCGTTCCGAGCGCTCCCGTACACACTATAATNTTCGGTCACGATGTCACTAGTTTTTTCTATCCGGCATTCTGTGGAGCGTTCCGAGCGCTCCCGTACACACTATAATACATTCACGGTATCTTCGATACTTTTGAAAAGAACCTTTGAAAAATCACCCTAGGAGTTACATGTTCAATTGGTTATAAAAAAATGGTATATGGAAAAAGGTTTTGTCTTGCTTTTAGCACTGAAGCACTATATAAATTGGTTGTTTTAAGTTTTAAGTATATTTTTTCAATAAATTTTAATAATTTGTTAAAAGTCCGTAAGAATTAACAACGGATTTTGAAGGGACATGTTGGTTATAGCTGAAAAGAAATAGTTCGTAGGTTAAATATTAATATGTATAAATTTAATGCCGTAATTGTAAAGTTAATATTGCTAAACTATATATTTACATTTTTACGTAGCACTCATGGGTAAAGATTTCACCGTTATTAATTGAAATTAAATAAATTTCAGTTGTTGTCCAGCGGACTCGTACACTCCATCTTGTTCGTGTGGGCACGTTTTTTTTCAGAAGTATAACCACGCCATATTGGAGACGCTGAATTGTGGTTATAAAACTAACGTAACACATTCTTTCTACTTACAAGATAATTCTAGGTTAAGATGTAATTTTAGTATTAGCGTTGTTATTTCTGCAGTTTATCAAATAAACGTGCAAAATATAGAAAGGCATTTGAATATTTCCGTTACGTTATTCCCTTCGCAAAGAATGCAAAGGAATCGAATTTTGGTCGCCGCCAACTGATAATCGATTATTTTCGAAAGCTTTTTGTGGAGACCAAGAGATGGCAGCACATTAGCGTTGGTTCTTCAGTGCCAAATGTTAGCCGTGACTCGTCTTTCCGCCGCATAGTGTTGTTTTTATGTTGCAGTGAAGAAGCGCGACAGTTCTTGATGGAACAGAGATGTACCTACACCGCAGGTTTCAAAATGAAAGTGATTTTGTTCGCTGAAGAGTTTGGAAATCGAGCCGCGGGCCGTGAATTCGTAGTAAATGAAACGTTAGTGCGGGGCTGGAGGAATTTTTCTCACTTATAAGTCGCACCCCGAGTTTTCAATAAATTTTTTTTTTAATAAAATGTGCCACTTATATGCGATAAAATACGGTACCATTTATCACAGTGAAATCTTTAACCTGAGTGCTACTTCCAAAAGTTTATTATGTAAAATTTAACTTTTTCCTTACAGCAAATATGTAAATAAATCTTAATACAATAAGTAAACTTTAATTAAATTATATAATTAACAGTTCCGATATATACTTCAATCTACCTTTTTGTATGTATTACAACATTTCGCTAAATTGATTAGCATTTTTTAGACATTTAGAGAATTTTATTAAAGTATATGACAGTTGAGATTACATGGCATTGTTTCTCTTCAAAAATAAATTTTGGTAGTTCCCACATGGACACTGTTAATAAAATATTTGACAGTTCCCACAAGGCACTGTTTGTTTACAAAATATTTGACAGTTCCCACATGGCACTGTTTACAAAACGTTTGACAGGTGTCACATGGCAATGTTTTGTTTACATACTGCGGAAGGATACATAATCGGCTCCCTGAAAGTAGATATTTAGCAGGGTTTCAGAAAATCTTGAAGTTACCGTGAATACATTATACTCGTTGGATACCACGCCTTCTGCAGCATTCGTGCACTGCCGTTCGTCCCCACCGCAAACACACACACATGCACACACACTCACACGCGCGTGCGTCCCCCGCAGTCTCTCACGCCGTCACTCGCCGTCAGTTCACTATTTGCAACTTTCCACCAGATGGCTTTCATAGACGCGATCCTCCTCCTGCGAAGGTGTTTATAGTGGCAGGCGTCCTGGCCCAGAATCTTTACATGTCAGGCAGCACCAGTTAGAAACTAGTTCAGTACTAGAAAGTCCATGCAATATCCCACCGGTGACGCTAGTTCAGTCCTGCTGTCAATAATTCCCCACCCGTCCAGCCATAAAGGGGTCGCAGTATCAGCGTGAATCACCTATCACTGCGTCGAGGCTATCTGTCCGCGCCGGGTGCGAGCGTGGGCGTGGGCGTTCAACACGTAACAATAGGGACGGAACAGTTAACAGTTTTCTCTGCATTCACGAGAGTACATTTGCAGTGTTAGGGGGTGCCTTTGGATCGCAAAACCTTTCCTCGACCAACGGAGGTGGCTCTACGCCGTGTAATATAGAAAAAGGTAAATTTTGAACACAAGGGTTGCGTTGAGAAGTGAAAACTATGAAGAACACATACGGGTCATTTTACTGTATTTTAAGATCAACCGTTTGGCCGCAACGGCTCCTAGCACTTGTATTAGAGTCCTCAACACACTGATTAAATATTTAAGATAAAATGATAAATAATTTATTTCTTGTCATTGGTTACTCTACTCAAAACGAGTTATATACAATACGTCTGCGACGACGTAAACAAAAATAGGTTGTTCACGGTAAATTCAGCACTTATTAGGCCCTAGTTACTTTTTTCTTTCAGCCATTTTTTATCCTTCCACAACTTTTTAAAATAAATTTTGCCATATAAGAAATAAGCATAATGTAAATATTTCCCCACACTCTGAAGTTAACTTGAAAGGCAACAATAAAATCTCTTTATTGACTATTTATTGTAAATGTGAGGGCTTCCTAAACTGCTCACTTTACCGTGAATAGCCTTTACGCAAGCAAATTTGCACTTGCCGCTGATAATTAATAGCAGCCGGTACAAAATGCTCCGATATTGCAATGAAACATGAAGTGGATTAAGAATTGGTAAACAAATTCATAAAGGCTGTTCACGATAAAGTGAACACTTTTGAAATCAACCTTCGGAAAATGTCATTGCCTCAATATGGATATATTTTATCGGGAACGCTGACTCGAATGCGTCTAGTTAAGTTGGTAACGGCGGAGGGAAAAAAAGTCCCTTGTTTTACTTTTAATGAAAACTATAGGGGTGAGCATTTGTGAGTACTGAAACTGTTTTTGTTTTCTGTTTTTTTAAATTCATATAACAGTAAAAATTAGCGAATTTGTAAAACATTTACTTTTTTTATAATTTCACAGTTTCACACCACCGAAGCATTAATAAAGTTGTGTGGCCCATGGGAATGTTAATTTTGAATGTAGTGGAAGGATACACAGCGTGCATACAAGTAGATACTACGAGGGCTTTCAAAAGCACTCACTTTACCGTGAACGGCCTATACTTTACTTCATTGCGCCGAGTGGCTCAACTCCGCCGAGATCCCCACAACAACTGGAGATTGTTACTTCTACGTACCGAGCGAGGAGGCGCATAGTGAACAGACTTTAGGATTCGCATTCAAGAGGACACGGGTTCGATTCCTGGTCCGGCCATCCTGATTTCGGTTTTCCATGCTTTCCCGAAATCACTCCAGGCGAATGCCGAGATGGTTCGTTAATATAAGCTCCATGGCAGATTCCTTCCTAGTTCCTGCATCTCTGAGCAACTTATTCCATCTCTAATGATATTGCTGCCAACGATACATTAAGCCCTACCTTTGTAGTACATTCGCTGTTATTTCCAACTTTTTTGAAGCCTTGCTGAAGATTTATTTTTCGGATATTTTTCCGCCTCGTGCAAACAAAGCTTAAGCAAATCTAGGAAACTACACCGTATTCGTGGGCACTCAGTATAATAATATTTTGCATAAGAACTATTTCTTACAAGGAATTACCAACACACCTGTTTTCTCACCGTTTTTATCCATACGAATTACAAATGAAAAATTATAAATTACAGATAAAGTATCAGTAAAATTTCAATTAAACGAAAAATTAAGTGCTTTTACGTTAAGAGTAGTATAAAACGCTTATGATACCTGTCATATTTAGGAAATAACCAAACATGTCATACATGGGGTGATTTTTCAAAGGTTAGATTCAAACAGTGTGGATAAACCGTGAATACACTACACCTACTCTGTTTCTAGGTATTTGTGGTATAGGTCGTTTACCCTAAAATGAACACTTTTGAAAGACCTGTTTAAGATCTACTTGTAAGCACATTGTGTATCCTTCCACCATTAGTAAAATTAAGATTGCCGTGGACCTGATCACTTTATTTCTGCGTCAGCAATGTAAAACTGTAAATTTTTTTATAATAGTAAATACATTACAAATGTGTTAATCCATATCCCCATTTGGATTAAATACATTTAAAAAAAAATCACTGTAGTATTGGCAAATGTTGACCTAACACTTTTAATTCAACGTTGGAACATGGAACTAATTTCCCTCCATCGTTACCGTGAACAGCCTTTAGAATAAAGTAAATACTGCACATGTTGTGAATACGCGTGAGAAGCTCGGTGATCGGGCGGGAAGGCGGTCACCACTTCAAGGTCACGTGGCAGTGGACGCCGAGTCCCGCAGGCCTTGCAGTCGATACTCTCAACCCCCCCCTCCTCCTTCCAATTCAGTCAAGAGCAAGCACGAGCATTGGCGCGGCAGGGGGGCGCTGCCCCGCC
>NQII01000403.1:574597-603227 GCA_002778355.1 Clitarchus hookeri | reverse complement strand
TCTCAGATTGCCCGACAGGCGTCTCCCGCTGTTCCCTTCTCTCGCCGGCTGGACACCAAGTCGCTCCGACTCGGCGACGCTCCCCTCCACACTCTGACACAGAGCAAAGAGACGTGCAGAAGCGCAGATGTCCACGCCCCATGGACTTCCTTGATGCGCGAGCAGCTGTTCTGAACACTGGTTTCTGGGTCGACCTCTTTGATCTTTCCCACAAGGGCGAGGAGGTTGCACTGGAGACGTATCGCGCCGAACATGCTTGACGGACACCGAGCCAGGGTTTTCCTCCTCCACGGTCTGTAACAAGCCCGCCAACGTTGTAGTGCTCCCACCGATCCTGTTAAGAGGCCTTCAAGCTGCCTCGTTTTCATATCTTACGACACTTTTGGGGTGTTCGTGTGGAAAGACATTTTGTGTTGTGAAAGGCTTTGTTTGGCTTCTGCTACGAAAAATTGTCCTCGTCCAATGGTACTGCTGACAGTTATGAAAGCATATAGATTTGTATCTGATATGTCACTCCCTGTGTTGGGAGGAGTGCTACCAGTCGATGATTCAGTGAGAAAAAGAGTGATGATTGCTGAACAATCAGGAAGAGGGAGAATCTGTAGAGCAGAAAGAAAATAAATTAGATAAGATACTCCAGAGTTGTGGCAAGGTCGTTGGGACAGCTTTATTTACAGGAAGAATGACATATAAAATCCTTCCGAATGTCAGTGAAAATATGTAAATAAAATGGATAACCTCGAACCACGAACCACTAGACGCGGTACGTTCAAAGTAAAGCTGTGCAGCCTTCGTTTAGTCAATTCTCCCATACTTGATGTATGCAGAGTTGGTGACACATTGAAATGTATGCTTTTATACTGTTGGAAAACATAATATCTAATGACGTGGCTTCAATGAGTGGCTGAGCGAAAATGATTACATTTGGAATTAACAAATATTATGAAAGATCAAGACCTTCATAAGATTTGTACAGCATTCGTCACACAAGTCGGAAAAGGTCTTAAAGACTACGGCCAGTGCAGAAGAGATTATGAGATTTCAGACGTTCTATGAACAAGTACTTGTATAAAGACTTCAAGGTACAAAAGCTTGAGTATTACTCATTGGAGAAGAGGACAGGATACTAGGAAAATCAGTACAATATCGTGTAAAATACACTGAGAATATTAAAGCAGAGGACTGGAAAGTAGAGGATAAAGTGGCACGCACTGTTTTAAACATCAGAGTACAGTTGCAGTGTTCGAGGGCGGAGAGTGCCAGCCTCTGGATCGTAAAACCTGTCCTTGCCCAACGGAAGTGGCTTTACGCCGTGTAAAATAGAAAAAAGGTAAAGTGTAAACACCGGGGTTGCGTAGGAGAAAATATACGGGTATTTTCGTATTATGGCCAGCCGTTTGGTCTCAGCAGCCCCATGAACCTAGTGTATGATCGTGTGTGCAGCACCGCAACATTCTACATTACAAGCAGGGCTAACCCAGAGGTCCACAATAGGGGTTAACAAGACTTTGCTAGGTGGGCGGGATTCACATAACATTGCCAACAGGTTCCACCATCCATTCGCTTGTACGCGGCCACACGGAGTTGAATATTACCTTTCGCACTATTCAGCATCTCCTTACCAACTGTAGTAACCACAGCATGACATTTGGCCACCATTTTCACATTCCACGCCCCGTTTACAGCTGATTTTTTTAACCTATACATCTACATATGTTATTAATTATATAGTAATGCAAGACTTATTTTACCCTTCCATTAATACGTGTTTTACAATAAATGCTGTGGTCACTTATGTATACTGAAGCATAACCTAAGTCTGTTACTACATTAGCGCTGCTTTACCACGTGTTTTTATTTCCACCGCAGGGAAATAACAATGTAGTACCAGACACGTGGCTATCCACTTCGCCGGTACAATATTTTAAGATGATGATTTCCAACTGGCAATAATATATAGTCATGTGGTGCAAAAATGTTGTGCCTAACGTATTTAATATTTAGATTCTAGATGGCCATAATATATATATGCTCCCAGGATATCCTACAATATATTTCGGCACAGACAGCAGTAATCTCTACCACGTGACTCACCGTAAATCTAGGTTTGCCCCGAACATCTGTGATTAACATAACCTTCCTGTATTGTAAGAGTTTTTTTGTTGACCTCGTTTGACTGCAAAAACACACACACAGTATTTCTTAAAACTTAAATTGGTGTATTCGTATTCAGTNCGTTCCTGTATTGTAAGAGTTTTTTTGTTGACCTCGTTTGACTGCAAAAACACACACACAGTATTTCTTAAAACTTAAATTGGTGTATTCGTATTCAGTTACGATATTCAGTTGGTACAAAACATTGATTTTCGGAAATTTAATGTACTGGTCGTTTACGAATATGACAGTTGTGTGGCAAACGATAGACTGTTTTGTTTGGCACAGCTAATGACANTAATGTACTGGTCGTTTACGAATATGACAGTTGTGTGGCAAACGATAGACTGTTTTGTTTGGCACAGCTAATGACATATTAGCAGGCATGATGTATAGCAATTTTAAAAACAGACTGATGCCCACTTGGTACATACGTGGCCTGAACAGGTTTACACTTGTAGTATTTATTAAGATGTTGATAGACGTTGCTGATACAGAACAAATGCGAGCCGAAACCGGGCACTGAATGTCACAATAATTAACATTCAGTACTCAGTTTACAATTTTCACATTTATGTATTAAAAAATTTAAAAAAAATTAAAATGTGTCACATTAACCTGCGGTATCTCATAAAAATGTTCGGGAATGAATCACCAATTGGATAACGCCATCACCGAAGTAACTATAACATTAATTTTCATCGCGTGATTCTGGGTTCGAATCTCAAATANCAATTGGATAACGCCATCACCGAAGTAACTATAACATTAATTTTCATCGCGTGATTCTGGGTTCGAATCTCAAATAAGTTTTTTTTTATTTGCTAGCCGTTTCTAGAAGTAAGTTTGTCTACTTTTAGTCCCTTCCAGCTCATTGGCTCAAANAGTTTTTTTTTATTTGCTAGCCGTTTCTAGAAGTAAGTTTGTCTACTTTTAGTCCCTTCCAGCTCATTGGCTCAAAAGCTGGAACCTTAATAACCGAATAAAAACACCTCCCAAAATTTCATTTTAAACGCTATTTATTTTGTGTTGGAGAAAAACAATTAATAACTTTAGGTAAAATTTGAAGTGTAAACAAAGAATGTGGCAAAAACGATGAGTCTCGAACAATCAAGAACATTCACGAGGAGTGAAATATACATAATTTTAATATACAATACGTGTATAATTATATGTTTGTGTTCATTTGTCACCCGTAAAACTATTACTATATATAACTGATCCTCAGTCAACTGGGCAGTTTTATAAATTCATGATGAGTTCTTAACACCTCTTGTGCGTTCTTCCACGACGTGCAAGGATTAGCAATGATCAAAGCTTCCGCTTTGATCATTTAACACTGTGAAATTTATTATGCTATTAATATAAAAATGTACGTGCATGACAATAATATACATAAAATGTATGAATCCAAGGTAAATAAATTCCACGTGATATTCCACGTGCAATTTAGATGAAATTAAAAATTTTAATAAAGCGTTTAATCGTGGAACTCTTTAAGTAATTTCTAACAAACTCGGTGAATCACGAATGTTTTCCGATTGAAGAATTACAAAGTTCTTGGTTGACAACGAAACTGTTATTTAGTCTAACTTTCTTTTAAAACGAAATTGAATATTATCAGATTTTCTTGTGCGCTCAATAACAGTTTACACAGCGTGGATTTAAATATCGCGATCTTTGAATATTCTGGTATGCAGCATCGACTAGCTCTGGCCTTACTGTAGCTTTTTCAGTGTTCAGGCTTAATTTTAAGACCACAATAAAGTAGTGAAACCACGCCAAGGTAGAATGAAATAACTTACAATAATTTTATTTCATGCAGTTAACCATGAAAGACGAGGGCGTGGAGGGCCAGTCGTGCACAGGAAGGGGGTGAAGGTGTTGAAGAACAACATTAACTGTTCATAAAAGTTTAAAATCGAACAGTTGAACACCACTGTTATGTTTTTATTATATTCGTGTGGCCAAGTATACACTTTTGTGACATACACAAAGAACGAGAGCTGTACGTTACACACAATTAGTACACAAGCCTATTGTTCTCTTGAATATCCACGCAATAAATGCGTACGCATGGTGCATTTTTATACGCCAACTTTACAACGGAAGTTTGTTACAATATAAAGTCAATTGTAATGTTCTGGGTTTCTTAATTTTATTGTGAATAATACTGCAAACAGTATAAAGCCCTAAATAATAAATAAAAAAATTAACTTTTAGAAATATTCAGCCATTTGTGCAAATGACTGCAGAAATTATTTGACCTTAGTTGTTTATCAAATAAAAGTTTAAATTTATTGTAGATCTGAAATACATGTCACGGAAATTTCAGCTAATGGGAAGCCACAGAATAATCTAAATTAGTATTCATCTGTACTATACATAGAAAGGTACATGGGACTAAATTCCTAATACAGTTGGCAATGTTTCAAACCCACGGCCTATTGAATGATAATCATAAAATTTATCGAAACATTTAAATTTAAAAAGTTATATAATAGTATTAACATGCACTAATAGTGGGTATTAAAAAACAATACCACAGTTGTTACTTGCCACAATAAAATCAACCGTGATTAATAGATCCAAAAAAAAAAATCTATAAATCAGTTCTTACACAGTCATCTCACAAAGGCTGATGAAAATATAAAACCGTAAGATGTCCATAATTTATTATTTTTTGTAGTGGAAAAATTCATGGATTGGGGAGGGGATGGTTCAGCCAGGCAGCTTCTTCGGATAAGTGTAACAAACTCATTATTTTATTAAAATTATCGATGTAAAACTGAAAATAAAAGTTTTTGATTAAAATTAACAAACATATATTTTATGTAAACTAATATTTTACAATAAACAACTTTGAAATTTTAGTAAGTCCATAAAATGTAACAATCTCTTTAGAGAGTGGATTAAAAAGTGATATTACTTCGCCAAAAAACAAGCGTAATGTAGCAATGAACATAAAAGGAAATACAAGGAGGGATGAAAGTGAAACTCGAGCAGTGTAACAGTACACATATATCAATAACTAATGGCTGAACCGACATTTTTGGTGGCACCTGTGTCCGAGGACCTGAGACGTTATTTTCTCACTGAAGTAAACATTTTCCGTGTTCTAACATTGGACTGCAATAATCATTCCCAGTGTTCTAACATTGGACTGCAATAATCATTCCCAGTGTTCTAACATTGGACTGCAGTAACCATTCTTCGTGTTATAACATTGAACTTCAGTAACCGTACTCCGTGTTCTAACATTGGACTGCAGTACCCATCCTCCATTATCTAACATTGGACAGCAGTAACCATTCTCCATGTTCTAACGTTAGACTTCAGTAACCATTCTCCGTGTTCTAACATTTAACTGCAGTAACCATTCTCCGTGCTCTACCATTGGACTGCAGTAACCATTCGCCATGTTCTAACATTGGACTACAGTACCGTTCTCTGTGTTCTAACATTGAACTGCGGTATCCATCCTCCATTGTCTAACATTGGACTGCAGTACCCACTCTGCATGTTCTAACATTGGACTCCAGTAACCATTCTCCGTTTTATAACAATGGACTGCAGTATCCATTCTCTGTGTTCTAACATTGAACTGCAGTATCCATTCTCCCTGTTCTAACATTGGACTTCAGAAGCCATTATCCGTGTTCTAACATTGAACTGCAATAACCATTCTTCGTGTTCCAAGATTGGACTGCAGTAACCATTATTCGTGTTCTAACATTGGAATTCAGTAACCATTCTCCGTGTTCTAACATTGGACTGCAGTACCCATCCTCCATGATCTAACATTGTACTGCAGTAACCATTCTCCATGTTCTAACATTGAACTTCAGTAAATATTCTCTGTGTTCTAACATTGGACTGCAGTATCCATTCTCCATGTTCTAGCATTGGACTGCAGTAATCATTCTCCGTGCTCTAACATTGGACTGCAGTATCCATTCTCCGTGTTCTAACATTGAACTGCAGTAATCATTCTTCGTGTTCTAACATTGAACTGCAGTAACCATTATCCATGTTCTAATATTGGAATTCAGTAACCATTCTCTTTGTTCTAAAATTGAGCTACAGTAACCATTCTAACGCTGAACAGCTGTTCTGCCACTATTTCTATCGAAACAAAGTGGAAATAATCTGAAGTATAAACTTTCCTGATATACGGAGATTGTTAGAGATGCTGCCTTTAAGGGACTATTACTTTTCGGTGAATTGTGGCCGTCGGAGAAAGTAAAAATGTGAAAACGTGAATATGATTTTTATTACCCTTGCCATGTATAGCCCTTACTTGTTTCATTCCCTCACGATGTCATAACATTTCTTTCATCCATATTGTGATATTTTGATAGTTGTTTACGCATGGCCTGCTACGGCTAGGAGAAGAAAAGTGTTCCCAATATGACAACACATTTCGGACTATATTAAACTAGTCATCACGTAAGAATTAAATTGGTAGTAAAATTTTCATTCATTTCATTTATCAGGGAGGAATAGTCACTGGTTCCATCTCCTCGCGGGCCGCGGTGGTGTAGTAATCTGACTATTCGCCTCACACCTAGGAGAACCCGGTTCGACTTCCGGCGGGGTCACTCCCGGGTTTTCGCATGTGGGAATAGTGCCGGATGATGCCACTGGCCCACGGGTTTTCTTGGGGATCTCCCGTTTCTCCCGCCCTTGCATTCCAGTGCTGCTCCATACTCACCTCACTTTACCCTCAAAGGCTCTCAAAACCTCGATGTTAAGAGCCGCCCAAATCTTTCCACCCTTCTCCACTCCATCTATTCAGCAAGTACGTTATCAAGGAAGTATCAACCTACACGGGTTTAATTTTATGCGGTAGTGCTTATCACTCCTAGATTGCAGTGGGTAGCTAATAAAATGATTTTATGTTTATTCACTAGTATACAATTTCACCATTTTTGTTTTTACGTATCTCTGTAAGTGTGAACTCATTCTGTATACACAGCACCACTTCTTGGCTGTTTGATAACTCTAGCCGTCTGGAAACAGCGCGCGCCATGCACTCTTAACTGCAATCTTAGAGTGAGACGCAATTTAGCGTCTGCAACTAGGGTTGGGGATACGCTTGGAAGTTTTGCTTCTGTATAATTACGCGTTCTTCATTCTGAAGCACCGAATGAGAAGATCAACGCCACGTACACTTCAACTGCTGTGAAGAACTTCTGATTCCACATTTTTACGGATTCAAGCTGGACTTTTACAGTTTCTACTTTCGGAAGTGTCAATATTGCCACAAGTATTAGAAAAGAAGCTTAACCTTTGTGGCAAAAATCAACCATTTGTGCCTCAGAAGAAAATTGTGGCTGGTTTACCGACCCAGGATGTCTTTGAATGAAGTTTCTACGCAGATAGGCTGATGTATGTGTGTACATCTTGGTAAAGTGTGTAATATAATATACGGCAAATGCTAGATCAGTACTGAACAGCGCCATAGATCTGACATATTTCACTTTCTAACACTGTCTACATGATACAGCCGGTAATTGAGATTCTTACACAACTGAGGTCAGTGGTACAGTCCACACATCTAAATGTCATACGGGGGTGAAGAAGTACATCACAATACAACTGGCCTACGTTATGGGCTGTCTGGTTTTACGTGGATAAAATTCGATTTAGAATGTATGAAGACCTAATATTAATAACAGTTATATTAAAATTTATTAAATTACATTCTGAAAATGAAGACTCCAGCTGTTTTTAATTTTATAAATCTATCTAATTCTTGCCTCTTCGAACTGTATGTAAGAACATTTACTTAGTTATTAAAGTGCTTAAAATTAAAAACAATAAAACAATTACTCGATACAAATTATGTAGGTAGTGCATGTCTGTGAGTTTGCTACCTGTGGATGAGTCGAGGAATATAAAAGATAGCTGTGAACTTAATACGCTAAAATACAACATATACTGCAATGAATTTGAAGAGTTATCATGTACAACTACACCATCATCAGGCGGACATGTCAGACGAATAAAACAAAAGAAAAAAACACCCAGAGAGAGATCAGGCGAATAACGCAAGATAACGCGAGGCCAGGCTGAATAAGCGCGCAGCGGTGGGGACGGCCTCCAGATTACAAACAGCTCAGCCATAACTTACAACCGACGACGACGCAACGCGCGCTGCGTGTATCTGGCGGGTGGATCGGCGCGTTTAGATTGCAACGTTGCCGCATTTCCTGAGTTATTGCGAGCCTATCTGGCGCAGGATCAGGGGATGTCCTTAAACATCCATCTCGATCCCCCCCCCCATCCCCCGCCCAGTNTCGATCCCCCCCCCATCCCCCGCCCAGTACTATTCCGAAATGAAATTAATTCTTGATACTGGACCAGATAACCTGGCGGGCAATATTGATTCGTAATGTCGAGAGGGGAGCGAGGCGATGCGCACGCGTGCGTGTGATTTATCCCGCTGATTATATCGGAGTATCAATCACTTATGCCGCCCGCTATATTGCCAACAAATAATTCTCGACAGTGCAGGGATATCGCGATCGACGCGGTAATATCTTCCATGTGCCACTCTGGGGGAAAAAAAAATAACGGGCCGCCACTGACAACCCTTTCTGTCTGTTTTATGTCCTTTTCGGCAGTACCCGGGGCCCATCTCGTACCCCTGACAACACAGACTATTCAGTTATTATTACCGTACTGTACTGTAATTGTGCTGCAGACATGCAGCTGTGATACAGAAAATGCAGATGTGACTTGGGCCCAGGTGTTACATATGTCAATACGTAAAGGCATACATTTAACTAAAGGTTATTCACAATAATCACATTTTAAGGCCCTCCAAGCAGGTTTAAAATCTAACTGTATATATATTTAATTGCAGCCTCAGACGTTAACTTTTGAGAGATATAGATTACTTTATATATATTTACACTGTTTTTATTAGTAAGATGGCCATGTTTTTTTAACAAATGGTGAAAATATATAAAGCAGGTAAAATTAAATTTTAGGTATGGCATTAAAAAGTGCTCATTTTGCTGTTAATAGTACATCGATATTTGTTATCGTTTCTTCTTAGTAACTGATAGATTATTAATGGGCCTATTGCATATTTTTGTAATACGTGCCACTCCGTATTATTTCTTATCTAAGCTGTTACAAAACTCTGTACTAATCAAAGCAAATGCTGTTGCTTAAGGCCTCTGAGCGTTAGAGTAGCAATGACGTAAGTGCAGTAAGGTCGACACCAGAACACCAATCGTCTGCCGCCATCTGCTTCACCGAGTACACTAGCGTTTAGCTTGTTTAGTTATAAAGCGTGAAACAATACGAGTTCAAGGAATTTTATTGTAAATCTTTGACATTTTACATTAAGTTGAGTTTGTTATCCACACCGTTTACTATTTTAAGTTTTCAGTATACTGGAATTTTAATATTTTAAAATTTTTCTGTGTGCTTTAGTTTTAGTCACATTCATGTGGAGAAAACTTTACGAAACTTTAAAAACTAAACGACAGCTTGAGCTCTGTTTTTTCCACCAGAAAACAATTTTTTTAAACTATTGATATTTCAAAATGAATATTATTACTTTAAAAAAATGTTTAATACCAAGTTTTTTACCACAAGATGGCGTAATAAGCGGAAGGTTAACATACTTGTATTCAATAATTGTAGGAGAAGATTAAGCTAATATCAAATAAATATTATAGGGGAGGGTGGGGGAATTGCGGACGCGGGGTAAAGACGGACTAGCAAGTATCTACTCATTCCCTCCCCCCCGCGGCAGCCCGGTGCTGTCACCTGTTTCTTTCCGCCATTTTAGTGCCACGCAAAAACTTACGACAGCCGGCTGCGCACAGTTTGAAAGGTAGGTAAAATTTAAACAAAAAGTGTATATTGATCTAATTGTTAGTGTTTTTTAATTCGAGGGACAGGTCTGTATACTAAGTGATGGTAAAAAGTGATATTTTCTATGGATAGCTTTGTCAATGGAGTTTGAATCGCCAATGTTTGTTTTTATGGAACGTTTTCATAACCTACAAATTTCTCTCTTTGATTTTAAAATACCCAGTTGGGTTAATTGCGGACAAGCCTTGCGGGGTAAATACGGACGTCCGCAATTACCCCTAATTCGATAAACTACTATGAAATTAATCAATAACTGCTCATTTTCAGATGCCTCGGAAATATATAAGAAAAAAAGAACAATCATACACCATCGAATCATTACAAAAAGCTGTGCAAGAATTAAAAGACCAGAAGATAACTTTTCGTCAGGCGGAAGAAAAATATGGTATTCCCAGAGCTACTTTGTTTGACCAAGTGAAAAAAGGCAGTGTTTCTACAATACCAAAGAGAGGTAAGAAATCTGTTTTTAACGAAATACAAGAAAACGAACTGGTTGATTTTATTTTAAAGTCATGTAAGGCTTTCTTTGGGATAACAATACCTACTCTGAGAAAGATAGCTTTCGATTTTGCCACCGCAAATAACATAAAACATAATTTCAATAAAGAAACTGGTATGGCAGGAATGGATTGGTATTACAATTTTTTGGCTAGACATCCAAATATATCACTTCGAAGGCCTGAAGCTACTTCCATAAATAGAATTACCGCATTTAATGAAGAAGAAACCGATATATTTTTTGTAAATCTGAAAGCTCTCATGATTAAATACAAATTTAAATCTGATTCAATTTACAATATAGATGAAACTGGAATTAGTACGGTACAACGCAATTCCAGGATCCTTGCACCAAAGGGGCTAAAACAGGTTGGAAAATGTACCAGTGCAGAACGTGGTTCTTTAACTACAGTTGTGAATTGCTTTAATGCTGGAGGCTCGTACATTCCCCCATTTTTTATCTTTAAAAGAAAAAGGATGAATGCTCAGCTTATGAAAGACAGTAATAGCAACATGATAGCTTGTGTTTCAGACTCTGGTTGGATCAATGAATCAATATTTGTTGATTGGCTCCAGCATTTTAAAGAATTCGCTAAACCATCGGCTGACAATCCCGTTTTGTTAGTTCTAGACAACCACGAGAGCCATATTAGTCTGAAAGTTTACGAGTTTTGTCGTAAAAATTGTATCCATGTTTTGACATTGCCTCCACATACATCGCATAGAATGCAGCCATTAGACTTGACCTTTCATGGACCAGTAAAAACAGCATACAACAGAGAGTGTGAAACCTATATGGTTAACCATCCGGGAGCAAAAATTACAGCATTTGATATTGTTGGTCTTTATACAAAAGCTTTTAACCGATGCTCGTCTATTGATAAAGCTATAAATGGCTTCAAGAGTGCTGGAATTTTCCCAGTTGATCAAGATAAATTCAAGGGCACTTTCGAAAGTTTCGGTGATATAATTACACCAGAAACTCCATGTGATACCAGCCATGTGAGTCCTGATCATAACAGCCAAAGAGAGTTTCATAGCGAATCTCAAATTAGTGATGCAGCTAATAACAGCATTCCTAGTGAAGTAAGATCTCAACAAGAGTCTCAGCCCTCTAGTAACATAAACATTATCGATGAATCCGTTCCCGATGTACCTGATCAAGACGAAATAAATGAAAATAATGCTATAAGTGAAGCTGATTTAAACCAAAGTACGACAAGTCAAACTAGTCAATCTTCATTAGTACCGCTTAGTGATTTAATAAAGGTCCCAACTTTACAAATTCATCGTAGCAAACGGGCAGTAAACAAAAAGCATTCCATCATTTTTACCAGCACACCGGAAAGAAAGAATCTAGAAGAAAAGGAACAAACGAAATTAGACAAGAAAAGAAAAGTTCAAGAAAACGAAAATAAAACTACATCTAATAAGCTAAAAAAGTCAAAAATTTCTACAGGAAAAGGATCAAAGGGTGTAAGAAATCTAAATAATTTTGAAAATGAAAGAAATGATGATTACTTTTGCATTTATTGTCAAGAAAAGTACAGTGATCCACCCGTCGAAGACTGGATTATGTGTTCAAAGTGTAACAAGTGGGCTCATGAGAACTGCACTGCAGGAAGTTCTTCTAAAGGCTTTACTTGTGATTTTTGTCTATGATGTGGACCTAGTCCGTAAATACCCCATGCTGTCCGTAATTAACCCAGGGTCAGTCCGGATTTACCCCGAGCGCTACGGGTAATTACGGACAGACAAGGTTTTGTTTTTGCTAAAAATATTGTATTTGTTGATTGATCTCGTTTAATAAGTATAATTGTTTTTGTAGTTGTATAACTAAAGATTAATAATTAATAAAGACAGACTGATTATTACTGATAGTACGAATGTTGTGCGTTATTTCCCTTCAGCGTCCGCAATTCCCCCATCCTCCCCTACGTTCTTTACAGTTTATTCGCGCTTTTTGAATCAAACCTTTGAAAAATCACCTCGCGTCTGACGTAGTTAGTAGTTTCCTAGGTATGCTGTCTATCACAAGCGTTTTGTAATTGTCTTACCAAAAGTTAGCTTATATTTGATTTAATAAACGTTTACTTATATTTTATCTAGCCATTATAATATTTCTTTTCAAATTGATGAGAATAAAATCGGAGAGAAAGTAGGAGTGTTGGTAATGCCTAGTAAGAAACAGTTCTCATGCAAGATATTATTGCTCTGCGTGCGCACGAATGCGGTGCGTTGGTCCTTTGGTGTAATTTTATAGTCTCAGTTAATATTTGCTTGTATGAGCGGGGAATATCCTGAAAGCATAACTTCAGCAAAGCTTCAGAAAAGTTAGAAGTTACCATGAATGGACTAAACCAAACATATCGAATTCTCCTTCAAAGAAAATAAAATAAAATTTTGCTTAAATTAAAATTTTGTACAGATGCACATAAGTGTAAAACAACAGGTGTGCACCCCTCCTACTCGCCATATTTGGCTCCTGTGGACTTTGCCCTCTTCACGAAGATGGAAATTCCAGCTCAATGGTTTCCGTTTTCTTCACCATTACTTAGATCCAGCGCGAATCGCATAAAGTGCTTGACACGCTTCAAGTTAAATACTTACAGGACACATTCGAGAAGTGCCAGGAACGCTGGAAGCGTTTTAGTGATGTGCGAGGGAAATATTTTGATTGCGATAGAGTGTAATAAGTACATGTATATAAAATAGAGGTACTTAAACGCAATGATTGATCAGTAGATATTTACATCTGCTTACATGTTGTCAATTAAAGCCAAATTGTTTTGAGAAAATTGCACTTTCTTTTATACAGTGCTGTGCAAAAAATGGTAATAAATTCCTTGCACTATTTTTCTGATATAATAAGACAGTAGATTTCGTCGGCTCATTTATGAGTGAATTTTCTTTATAGTTTTCAAACTATATTTAGAATCACGTAGCCATAGTTTTAAAATAACGGAAATTTTTTTTTTATTCCATTAAGTTATTTTGCTACATGATGCCATTTTCTCAAACGCTGCTACGATATTTTAGAAGCAAGACACTAATGCGTTAAAAATATTTGGCCCCGTATACAGAATAAAATATGAGTATGTTGAAACGTGTCTCCAGAAGCTATTGTTCCTTGTCGAACTCCTACAGCCTTAGTGGCAAGACGCCTCCCTCCCACCACTGTGTTCTTCTGTTCGATACCAGCCCCCGGTGGCGGAGCATTTTTCGCACGGAATTTCTCAAGCAAGGGGTGCGGTAGAAATTTCCCGTGGTGTAAGGGTCTTCTCGAGGTACACTCGTTTCCTCCCCCGTCCTCTTTCCCCCGCAGCTCTACTCTTCCAAATACAACATTAAAACTACACAGGGCGTTATGAAACAGTAGAGATTTGTTTATTTTCTCAAACTGGTAAACCTCCGTGTTAAATGCCAGCGTTTAACCGGTTAGCTAATCTCTGGTCTTTATTTTTCCGTTAGTATTAAGACACACGAAAGCTTTTTTCTAATCTTCAATACCTCAAAACTCCCGCTTATTCCGCGTACTCTCCGCAACACACGCCAGCAAAATGGCGTCGCTGGCCACAAACATGTGGGAACGCCGTTCGCCAATCAGCGCCTGGTAACTAACTCGACCGCCAGAAGTTCAGCCTCTAGATGTAAGGCCCGTTTCCAGAGCCTCGCGCAGCCATTCAGATAATACGTATGACCTAATCAAAGGAACCATCACGACAGTACGTCTCTGCGTAGGTACCTACGTAATACGTACGTGCCGCTGAGGGTGTTGCAGGGTGAGCGGGGGTAGAAAAGGAGTGACAGGACGTCCTTGTCTAGCATTACTATGGCGCCACACAATAGTGGAAAATATTATAAAGTTACCTGGTGTGAGTAAGAAACTGGCTCTAAAACGTTTACGATTTCGTTTCTGTTGCAGCATTATTAACATAAATGAAAGATAAAGACTTACCGATTTTAATCTGCAAGCTCTTGTTTTTCTCGGAGGTAGCAGTTTCTTGTGAGACAAAAGTAAATCGGGAGTATCTGCTTCAGTAGCTTAGAAGTTCTCACATAAATTCATCCCCACGACGAACGTAAAGAAGTTACTTTCAAACAAGTATTTCCAAATCGAACCCCTGACAAGCCATAGACGCTTAACTCGTCTTTAGCTGGGGGTGTAAGATTATTTTAGGTTATCTGAAAGACGTAATATTCTTAGGGTTAAAAGGCACAATTCATATTTAATGCATGAGTAAATGAATATTGTTTTCATTTCAACTGATATTCACGTTAAAACTGATAAGGCTTGTAGAAAGTATCACCAAAACATAAAGGTGAAATGAACTGACGGTGTTTGAAATATATTCAGCATCGAAATTATTCATACCGTTAATTTTATTAGTAACCTAGTTGCCGTTTTTTAACACACTTCTGTGTACAGTCCGTCTACAATAATTCTCTCAGGCAGCTCTAAAAGACCACCTTAAATAATGTTATACGCAATATGAGAACATCTCAATTCGAAGAAAAGTTTTCCTAGCTCTCCTTTGCTACTTTCAAAACAGCCACCTTGAAATAAAAGTCGTTAATACCTTCAGGAGAAGTACTTATTCATACGCACTACCGCGGAAAGTACATGCAAATGAAGATATACGTTTCGGAACCCACCCCAATAAACATCGTCGCAAAATGTCGGGTGGAATATTATCGTAGTTCACCGACATGTTTTAAGACGATCCACTGCGGACTCATTCTAGAGTGCAGATATACGTCCCGTTAAAAACTTAGCGATAATGAAGGAAACGCATTCGTTTCACAGTTTTCTTTTTTCCGCCATGGAAGTGGCGATAAGGTAAGCTTTTAACTACACACTATCCACTGCTTCTATATAAAAGTTAAAATGAAATGCAGTGAAGATGCTCTCTGGTATTCTTAGCTTTGAATATGAATTTTCTAGCACAACTAGGGTAGTTTATCGTTTCTTGGCTATCTCCACTGAAATGAACGTGTCCAAATGTAGACACAGCTAGACAAAAGCATTCTCACTTAAAATATGTCATCTAAAACAAAAACTAATTAAGTATAGTTATACTTTTTATATCTCAGTAAAAGTTATTATTTTTATTCGCACCATAGTTTTACAAAAAATTACAGTACGGTTTTTATTTAACTTCAAATTTAGTCATCCATTAAGGCGCATAATAAATACTTTTTATAAACTGGAATTCCCAAAAGTACAAAATTACGAATGAAACTAAAAGTGTGTGAAACAAATCTCCTGATGTTTTATGTTTATTTGGCGTGTTTATATAAAACTTGTAGACCCGGCCCGGCTTCGCCCGGTAACAATTTAGTTTTTACAAAGATACTTTGAAAGACATAATTGGTTACTGTGGGTCATCCTTAAAAGATAAACATATGCTATTGCGAACTTTTCTGTAGAACTTTTTGAGAGCTACAATTCTGTAGTACATTAATTTGATGTATCTCTTATGGTTTAGTCAGCGCAAGCCATGTTAGCGCCCTAGTAGCGGTTGTTTCGACTTGATTACAAACGTTGATATCTCTCTACTATCCTTACATTAAATATAAATGTATTATACACCAAAACCTTCTTCAAGAAACACTCTAAATCATGTGTAAAACGTCATCAAAATTCATCAAGTAGTTTAGAAGTACTAAGCGAATACACATACAGACGCGGATAAGCGACTACTTTTTATACTATTTAGAGAAGATTTGCTTTATTTTGCAAGCTACTACACCATTTAACATAGGTGAATGCCATAGTGTCATTAATTTTCGTAATATAAAAAACACAATTTTTTTTTAAAAAAGTTAATTGAAATGATTCTGAAAATTGAACTTTTAGAAAGTTTTAGTATTTTGTTTATTTTGAATAGGAGGAAATAATACCATCCAAAAACCGGACCCACAAAAACTAAGCATCTTTATACGGAAGTCTCCATCCAATGTAATAATAAAAGAAGGGGGGAAAGCAAATTAAAAGCTATTAAAATGTAAAGAGTGGGTCATATAAAATGTTCTTTTCCTGTCTCTGCTAATGTCAGTAGAGTTTTCACACGCTACTAAAAAAGAGATTACGCTTGCGAAAAATCTTCCATTATTGAATAACAAATATATTGTTCCAGATAAAATTCACATATTACATTAACATGGATAAACGCTATCCATTTTGCAGTAAATTATATTCCGGTTTCCCTTCATTAAAAATGTTGAACTTGTGCATACAGAGTAAATGATTTAACGGTAATGGAGTTACATTGTCACAAAAATGTCCACATTTTCAGTACTTGAAATTATTAGTACACAAAAAGGATTTGGTATGCCGTTCCCCTATCGATGTGGTCATCTTCCATTATGACCCAATTCGTTCAAATCTTTGTACATGTAGGATTCGTGCTGATCGCTTCTGATATCGATTGGGTTTTCTCCGGGTATTCCCGTTGCTCCCGTCATTACATTACTTCGCTTTGCTTCTCAGAAACAGGGCTTCTGTTCACGTCACGCTCTAGGGACAACAGCATCCTGGCAGATACACACAAAGCGCCGCCATTTTGGACGGCGTCTTTGCCTTTGTGTAATAAATTTTTCAGATGAACTCACAAGGTTGTCCCCAGGAAGACTTTAAAAGATGAGATTGCCTCATTATAGTACGCTCCGAAACTTGTAGGTATTTACACTGAAGACCCAAAAAAACTGGTGCACCTGCTTCATATCGTGTAAGACGACGTGGCATGCACTCGACTAATGTCTGAAGGTATGCGAGAGGCAATTCACACCATGAATCCGGCAGGGTAGTCCACAAATTCAATCTGCGCCAATTTGAGNCTGAAGGTATGCGAGAGGCAATTCACACCATGAATCCGGCAGGGTAGTCCACAAATTCAATCTGCGCCAATTTGAGGAAGTGTTGCACGTCTGTCACGTTTAATGATTCTCGTCAGTCGTCGTTTGTCCCGTTCTTTCACGATCTTTTCCCGGCCGCAGCGATGTCGAATATGTGATGTTTTACCGGATTCCCGATATTCACGGTACACTCGTGAAATGGTCGTACGCAAAAATCCAAATGTTATCGCTACCTCGGAGATGCTATGTCCCATCTCTCGTGCGCCGACTGTAACTCTACGTTCAAACTCACTTAAATCTTAATAACCTGCCATTGTAGCAGCAGTAACCGATCTAGCTGCCAACTGCATCGCATTACTCTTCATTGGTTCCATACCTCTGTTATTTGCATACGCACGACTATACAAGTTTTTCTGGCTCTTCAGTGTATTCGTTTCTCGGGAACTTTGGTTTCATACGAAGACGTGGGCTATTGATGGGCGGTCTTCTCGCCGTACGGCCATGATGCGTTAGCGAACAGTCACAGGTGAATACGGTGAACATTCGAGAAAGTACATTTTAACATACACTGCAAAATACGCATCATTTCAGAATTTCAGACTTAAATTATAAATTTTACCCTAAAGTTACCTAAGAAGCCACAAATTAATTCTACCGGTAGCAAATTTTACTTTGACGTCATTGCTGTCGTTTCTACTTACGTGCAAAAATGTGACGTGACAAACACAACAATAAACTCGTTACATTAGAATACGGCAGTATTTTTTTAATTTTCTCTTATCGTCTATGAAGTGGAATATTTTCAGTCATTTTTAACTCTGAACTGAAAGTTATTATTCATACAGCGCGCTCGCTCCCGCTTCACAAAAACATGATAAAACATTGTTAAACCTATACTGCTGTTGGTAAACGAACTAAAATATTTTCAACTAAAATTTCGCATTTCTACCAACGTGGTTACATTTCTAACTCTATTCAGTTAACTTCGCGGGTGTATTTACAAATGTAGAGTATTGTTCTGTTTACCCACAGNGTTACATTTCTAACTCTATTCAGTTAACTTCGCGGGTGTATTTACAAATGTAGAGTATTGTTCTGTTTACCCACAGGAATTTACATACTCATAATAGCTGATGGTGGAATTTTTAATAAAATAGGAAATTATCATTTGCCTATTATTTCATTTTCATTGTGGTTTCATATCTTTATGTTTGACTCTACAATAAAATTATGTTTATATTATATATTTAAATGCTATATTTCGATAGTTGTTATAATATAGGGCTTATTGTTGAGTATGTATTAAATACACACATTCTTTCGTTTATAACAACATCCACTATTAAAGCATTATACTTCTCTCAATTAAAATTTGATAGAATATATAAACTTTTATTAATTTAGTATCGAAAAAATTATTTTATTTATTTATTAATGTCACAACCCGAATTTATTTCCTTGTGGCTTTAAATTTAATATAAGCAATTTTTTGTAGGACCTATTGGTTTTACATCATTTTAACATATACGTAATAAGTGTCTAAGGAAATCATAACCTCATGCAAAAAATATAACCGGTTTTTCAATGCCCGAAACCCTGGATGAAATAGTTAAATATCCGTACCTTAGCGAAGAATAGAACTCATACCTTTCACCAGGGTGTCTGATGTTCTAAGGTACCACATGAGGAAACAAGGTGCTGTCTCAGCGCTAACCAGAGATTTGTACATAAATAAATGCTGGTTATTTAAAAAATAAAAAAACCTTGTTCAATCAACACGAGCAATTTCAAACAGGATATGACTACGTTAGTAATGTAATCGTCCTACAAATATTTGTGGCAAAATTAAGGGCACCAGATATAAAAAAATTTTGTTTTATACATTAAAACAGTTTCTCCTCATAGAATTATATATCAAATAATTGTTGTATATAATCACACGCCGTAAGTAACTCTTNGTTACATTTCTAACTCTATTCAGTTAACTTCGCGGGTGTATTTACAAATGTAGAGTATTGTTCTGTTTACCCACAGTATTTTACATACTCATAATAGCTGATGGTGGCATTTCTAATAAAATAGGAAATTATCATTTGCCTATTATTTCATTTTCATTGTGGTTTCATATCTTTATGTTTGACTCTACAATAAAATTATGTTTATATTATATATTTAAATGCTATATTTCGATAGTTGTTATAATATAGGGCTTATTGTTGAGTATGTATTAAATACACACATTCTTTCGTTTATAACAACATCCACTATTAAAGCATTATACTTCTCTCAATTAACATTTGATAGAATATATAATCTTTTATTAATTTAGTATCGAAAAATTATTTTATTTATTTATTAATGTCACTACCCGAATTTATTTCCTTGTGGCTTTAAATTTAATATAAGCAATTTTTTGTAGGACCTATTGGTTTTACATCATTTTAACATATACGTAATAAGTGTCTAAGGAAATCATAACCTCATGCAAAAAATATAACCGGTTTTTCAATGCCCGAAACCCTGGATGAAATAGTTAAATATCCGTACCTTAGCGAAGAATAGAACTCATACCTTTCACCAGGGTGTCTGATGTTCTAAGGTACCACATGAGGAAACAAGGTGCTGTCTCAGCGCTAACCAGAGATTTGTACATAAATAAATGCTGGTTATTTAAAAAATAAAAAAACCTTGTTCAATCAACACGAACAATTTCAAACAGGATATGACTACGTTAGTAATGTAATCGTCCTACAAATATTTGTGGCAAAATTAAGGGCACCAGATATAAAAAAATTTTGTTTTATTCATTAAAACAGTTTCTCCTCATAGAATTATATATCAAATAATTGTTGTATATAATCACACGCCGTAANAACAATTTCAAACAGGATATGACTACGTTAGTAATGTAATCGTCCTACAAATATTTGTGGCAAAATTAAGGGCACCAGATATAAAAAAATTTTGTTTTATTTATTAAAACAGTTTCTCCTCATAGAATTATATATCAAATAATTGTTGTATATAATCACACGCCGTAAGTAACTCTTNTATTAAAACAGTTTCTCCTCATAGAATTATATATCAAATAATTGTTGTATATAATCACACGCCGTAAGTAACTCTTTTTATTCCACAAATAAGATAAGATGACGTTTGAAAAATGTCATAAACGAACGTTATTTCACAAATTTCATGGAGAATCAGCATAAGAAAAATACTATAACGTCTTTATATTCACAAGCTAAATAAGGATTTTTCTGTTATAACAAAGGAACCTTGAAGTAAGCCATGGGGTGGAGTGGAGATATTTGAGCGGCTCTTAATATAGAGGTCTTGAGAGCCAATGAGATCAAAGCGAGGTGAAAATGGAGCAGCGTCGGAATGCAAGGGCGGGGGAATGGGAGATCCCTGATTAAACCCACATGGAATATTTTTCAGTGTAACTATATAATTTATTCCAATGAGTTTGTATCCATATACTGGTATGTAATGTAAACAGAAAATTTGTGCTTAATATACCTCATAATAATTTTTTTGAAATAATATTACGTATTACGAGCAAATATTAAGTAATCAATTTTAGGACATTATAATGGCTTACGTGGAATAACATATAGTAATTAGTTCAAAATGTTTTTAAACGGTATTTAAATTGTTAAGAAGAAATCTAAACACACCCGTAGTTAAAATTTTACTCGGAAGGCCCTAAGTCTATATAAAACGTTAAGTATTACGTTATAGATGCAGGAACTCATATCGTAAATAGGCTAACGTTGCTTCATTTTTAATAGACACTTTGCATGAATAAGAATAGCGGTTGAAATTATGGTTTCATACGTCACTGGTCCACGCCTAGTGAGAAATTGGAGGTTGAACTTTCGGCAAAAAGTGGGAACTTGGAAGTTTGTACTCCTTGTGGCCTGAAAAATACAAGGCTGCTACTACGTCAAATTGGAAACAAGCGCATAGCTAAATCACCCCATAGTAATACAAATAAACGTGTTGACTTTATAATCAAACCAGAATGACGTCACGTTGGTAATATGCTCATAAAGAGACGCAATGTAAGCGTTGTTCTGTAAGTCTTATTTCTACGCAACAAAGCTCTGGGATTTTAATTTTCCCGAAAAAAAACATTTCATGAATCATAAATTACGAATTTATTATTTGNCGCAACAAAGCTCTGGGATTTTAATTTTCCCGAAAAAAAACATTTCATGAATCATAAATTACGAATTTATTATTTGGGTAACTCCAAAATAAACAAAGTGTTTTCTAGTAAATGTAGTTTTTAGTGAGAATTTACACGCGTCAGACACGAGAAATTTATTTTCCTGGGGCTTGATGGAGTCGTNTTAAATGTAGTTTTTAGTGAGAATTTACACGCGTCAGACACGAGAAATTTATTTTCCTGGGGCTTGATGGAGTCGTCCAATTCACGGAAAACCTATTACACCTATGAAGCTGGATCAATTTATAAATCCTTATTCTTTCTTTGTTTTTGTGGAAATTTCCGTGTCTGGGTTTTATTACCACTAATTTGGCCTTGTAACGTCCAGCTGCATCCGAACCACAGCAAAGAACTTGAAGGTAAGGTAATTGATGCCGCGTCGTGCAAATATCGCCACACACTGGTAGAGAAATTTTAATTACCTTTGAACGATGTTGTGTCAAATTCATTTCTTGATTTTCAATGACCCCACGAATCGGGNTAGAGAAATTTTAATTACCTTTGAACGATGTTGTGTCAAATTCATTTCTTGATTTTCAATGACCCCACGAATCGGGCACCGAACAAGAGAGTTTAAATATTCTCTCTGAGCAGAACATTTTCCATTTTGTGATTGAGTTATAACATTTTCGGATATACTTAAAAATTATCTTTCATGGCGTTAATTGAAATTGTAATAATACAGTACTTNCGAGTTATAACATTTTCGGATATACTTAAAAATTATCTTTCATGGCGTTAATTGAAATTGTAATAATACAGTACTTTAAATGCTTTCTAAAACTTTTCCAATGTAAATGATCACCAATATAGGTATATTTCTATAGTGTACTGGCCACTACTTTATTCTTTGTAAAAACCCGAAAGACCCAAATACCAACTTACGTCATTATTACAGGCGTGCACTGTGCGATGCGATATGCAATTGGTTTCAGATAATGGCCACCCTCCGGTAAACGAAACACATCCTGAAGTTTAGTCCACGATGATTACGAGACAATTGTAGCAGACGCATGCAAGCTCCCAGACATTTACGGCTCCCTTGCGACGGTAAGTAGTCATTCACAACGTTTGCACGATAATTCCAGTCTCGTTGACACGAAGCTCTGATAATTGAAGTTTGAAGAGCGCGCACGACATCTGCCTGGCATTTGGAGAATGGGCGCAGCTTGTTAGTCCTGTTTGTCCGTGCGCGCCAAAGCGTCGCTCTTATTGGCGGAAAGTTTGGATCGTTGAGTGTTCGTTCCCAGCCGACAATATGACTCACTTCATGAGCACCGAGTTGATACATAAGCGGAGCAGAATATACGATAACTTGGACGTCCTTAGCCTAAACCGTTTTACTTTCATTTGCATGAAGCGACCACTACAAGCCGGAGCTCGCTAGGTTTCTAAGCTAGGAGGAGGGATGGTTTTTGGTCTCTCACAAAACCTCTGCGTTCTTTTGAACAGAGTGTCTACACTAACAGTCAAAATAAAATTAAGTAAACCTATAAGGTATTTAAAAAANTCTGCGTTCTTTTGAACAGAGTGTCTACACTAACAGTCAAAATAAAATTAAGTAAACCTATAAGGTATTTAAAAAATAAAAGAAAAATAATTTCAACTGACGAAGTGTTGGTGGATAATTAAACAACTGTATTCGTCATCTTAAACTAATGTACGCGTATAAAGACTGCAGCCTACTTGAAATTCTGTCCACGTGTTGCCGTGATTGCCAAAATACCGAGTCGCGTAACAGTTTAGTGTTAACAACAGGGAAATACCGTAAACCTCCAGACAAAATGAAAAATTTCAGTAGCATTATTAAAAACCGATCATGGAAAATAAACTGTACTCATCTAGATTTTTAAATACCCGAAATGTGTGCTTATCTGTAGATACAGATATCATAACAACTTTCTCCATAAAATATTTTTATTCAGGAANAATACCCGAAATGTGTGCTTATCTGTAGATACAGATATCATAACAACTTTCTCCATAAAATATTTTTATTCAGGAAAGGTAAAATGGGTATAATTCAAAGGTGGCAACCCTGCAGTACGTTTGTTACCATCGCTCTGCCAACATTCCCTACATAGCATAATAACTACGATATTGGTGTCATAATTCCAACTGGCAGGAATGATTGGTGGCCACGTGGCTAACGCGCCTGCTTCCAAACGCCGGGATTACATGTTAGGCCTCTTGTTAATTAGGATTGAAATTTTTTGTATGTGAGTTACGTGGAGAATATTCCCAATGGAATGAAGGATTCTCCGGGACATTCCCATTCTCTTGCGGATTTTCGTTCCTTCGCATGCCCATCGTGAACGTCAATGTGTTTCTTCGCATTGAAGGTTTGGCGTATTGACAAAATTTGCTTCTGTGCCAATGGATTAACACTGAAAACTAGTTCGGTCTGATCGGACATTGAAAACGATACACACATACATGGCTTATACGGGATTTGATCCCAAACGCTGCTGGCCTGAAGCCGCTTTAATGAATTAATACACGGAGGTTATTTCAAGTGTCGTGAGCTTATGAGCACTCACTGCCAAACGTGTGTTCATTCATGACGACAATAATGGGTGTTCCAGCACGGACGCTGGTGTGGCAAAATGTAGCATACATAATGATTCTGCAATGTTTTCCGATCGCCTTCCATAGTTTAAAGTGTAAGCTGAAGAACATTACACCGAATTGTAAACCCTCGAAGGAAATAATTCACACCTACTCAAAAATCGACCCGTGGAATTATCGAACCTGTAACATCTATCTNAACCCCCCACCATGGTGTCACGTGGTTCGGAGTCCAAGGCTCGTATTTACATATTCATCGAGCAGGCCTGCTCTGAACAAGCTGTATGTACCAGTTCGCTTCACCCCCACCCCTTCCTCGGAACTTTTTATTTTCCGTACCCTTGCCTACTCCCCCGTCCTCCGCCCAGCTTGTCCAAATAGCCATTCTGCTGGAAGTTAATTACTCCTGCTACAGGGTGTGTAGGAACGTCCCGAGTCCTCTCCAGCCAGATGTTTCTCGGTAACAGCAGCAAACGAAGGAACGTGAGGCATCCCACCAGATTACATCTCTTGATAAGACTCACTTTTGAACCACCCCTTTCCTTACCTTCCGTAATATAGATGATGAGACGTCACTTGTAAGAATGTTTGTAAAGGACGATCAGTTGTTACTGATGAGTAATGCGTTTGGTGATGCTTTCTCTTGACTGAATTCAGGAACAAATTGTGATGANACGATCAGTTGTTACTGATGAGTAATGCGTTTGGTGATGCTTTCTCTTGACTGAATTCAGGAACAAATTGTGATGAACAAACCTATTCTAACGAGTTAGTTGCACTTTGAAGTAATCGTCTTTTGTCTATTTAAAGTATCTTCGCATTTTTAAAATCAAATCTTGGAGAAATAATTCTTTATATGACGTATTTGGCTTCTTTATTAATATGGCGCATATTAAGATAGTATTATACTTCTGTTAACATTTTTAACGTTTTATGCTTCTGTTAACATTTTTAACGTTTTATGCTTCTATTAACATAAAACATTTAAATCTTAATTAATTTGTTCTTTTACTTATGTTTTATCTATAAATGTCAATATTTCATTTATAATTGATATAAAAAATGGGGAGGAAAATAGTTTGTTGGTAATGCATAGTAACAAATAGTTCTCAGGCAAATTATATTTAACTGAGTGAGCACAAACCTTGTGCTTTGTAAATTTACGTAAATTTCTTGACATAGCTAAGCTTCGTTTGCATGAAGTAGAGAAAAAGCCTTAACGTAAAACTTCAGCAAGGCTTCAAAAATGTTGGAAGTTGCATAAGTTGATTGCGCATACATATTCTGAGTCTGAATGCAAACATAAATAATAGTGGACATAAAAATCTATGTTGAAAGTTTCATAAACATTTTAAATTATTGTCTGGCATACAGTTAAAAAACATTTCTGAAATCCTACTTAAAAATATTTGCACGTAGATGCGTAGGGCCTATAATGCAAGGTAATAATTTATGGGCGTACATTAATTTAACGTTGTCTGTGAACTGAGAAATGCAGTCGTCTGCATTAACTTATTAAATAAGAAATATTTTAATTGGTGACACTGATATCAGTTTCTTTTATCTTTATACATAACAGACGTAAAACGATAGCTGTTTCTAAAAATATTACAGTTTGTGTGTTACATGTAGAATGTACACAGGAGAGCAAAAACAAACTGGTATAGGCGTGTGTATGCAAATAATAGAGGTATGGAACCAATCAGAGTAACGCGATGCGGTTGGCAGCGCCTATGTAAGACAACAAGATCTGGCAAAGTTGCTAGATCGGTTACTGCTGCTACAATGGCAGGTTATCAAGATTTAAGTAAGTTTTTACGTGGTGTAATAGTCGGCGCACTAGAGATGGGACATAGCATCTCCGAGGTAGCGATAAAATTTGGATTTTCGCTTACGAACATTTCACGAGTGTACTGTGAATATCGGGAATCCGGTAAAACATCAAATCTTTGACATCGCTGGGGCCGGAAAAAGATCTTGAACGAACGGGACAAACGACGACTGACGAGAATCATTAAATGTGACAGACGTGCAACACTTTCTCAAATTGGCGCAGATTTCAATGCTGAGGCATCAACAAATGACAGCGTGCGAATTATTCAACCGGCCATCATTGATATGGGCTTTCGGAGCCGAAAGCCCACTCGCATATCATTGTTGACTGCACGACACAAAGCTTTACGACCCGCCTGGGCCCGCTAACACCGCCATTGGACTGTTGATGACTGGAAACCCGTTGCCTGGTCAGACGAGTCTCATTTCCATTTGTATAGGGCGGATGGACGTGTACGGGTATGGAGACATCCTCATGAATCTATGGACCCTACATGTCAACAAGGGACTGTTCAAGCTGGTGTAGGCTGTCATGGTTTGGGGCGTGTGCAATTGGCGTGAAATGGGACACCTGATATGTTTAGATACGACTCTGACAGGTGACGGATCCGTTAGCATCCTGTACGATCACCTGCACCCATCCATGTCCATTGTGCATTCCGACGGACGTGGACAATCCCAGCAGGACAATCCGACACCTCACACGTCGAGTGTGGCTACCGAGTGGCTCCAAGGACACTCTTCTGACTTTAGACACTTGCGTTGGCCACCTAAATCACCAGACATGAACATTATTGAGCATATCTGGGATGCCTTGCAACGTGCGTTTCAGAAGAGATCTTCACCGCCTCGCACTCCTATGGATTTGTGGACTGCCCTGCAGGATCCATGGTGTGAATTGTATCCTGCATGCCTTCAGACAGTAGTCGAGTCCATTCCTTGTTGTCTTGCGGCACTAATGCGTGCTCGCGGGGCCCTACACGATATTAGGCTGGTGTACCAGTTTTTTTGGCCCTTCAGTGTATGTTACCAGGATGCTATCTGTCTGTTTTGAAACGCATAAGACATATACTAATATTTTCGTGGCGCGAATAAAGACCAAACAATCGAATATTGATTTACTCAATGTTATTTTATTGTAATAGTATTCTTCACAATTTAATTATATGCATTCGTACATGTTTAAAAATCATACTTCAATTAATTACATACCAGTTACGAAGTCACAGGAAATACTGCATTTGCAGTATTTTGAATATATATTTTCATCACTAGATATCTCGATATTAACACTCATTGTTTCATGTATATTATATATATACATATTATTGAAGTAGCTAGTTGCGAAGAATGGGAACCTTAAAAACTCCCACAATAAGCCATGATTGCACCAGTAATGTACCACTTCACAGCTATCATATGGTTTACAGATGGCTGTGCCTGGGGCTCCACTCGCGTGGACTACAGAATTATTGTTCAGTTACAGACAGATGTGTGCTACCGTTGATTTTTTTTGTAGGTCTTGTTATTCTACACAATTCTTTACTACATGATATTGTTCCATTTTTAACGGTTTAGACAGCGTATTGCAAGAGAGCGTGCTGGCGGCAAACTTTTTTCCGACTTGATTCACTATTATCATCGTTGATCCTTCCTTATGTTACTTTATTTAACAAAATATATATTAAAACCTGGCCAGAGAACATAGTTATGAATTAAAAAAACACGTAAGTCGGATTACTGGTTCTTGAGTGATAAGCGCTCTAACAGACAGACAAACTGACAGACAGAGAGACGTTGAGTTTTATAATATGTATAGATTAGTAGTTGATTTGTAGTCAATCATCAGTTATATTTTCCATCCAAATCTCATTAGTAAGCATTAAATGGAATGAAAACTGCCCTGTTGCCTGCAATTAACGACTATCTCTTTCTACAAGGGCACCTCCATCAACGATAGTTCTGCTCAGCTCTGTGCACGACCCACTCGGCGTGAAAGACTAGGCGGGCCTGACAGCCTGAAAACTTAATTTCCTTAAGTTGTTCATATCTCACCAAAAGATTTATAGATATAATATATTAACGCCATCGAACTCGCCATATATAAAAACTTTGATCATGTCTTATAATGATCATTTCGCTAATGGTTGTCACTTATTAATTAGGTGCGTACCTTTCCTATTAAAAGAGAAAAAATTGATTCATCCCTTAACAATGATAGTCAAGGAAAATTTATATATTTTGGCCTGTGCCAACGAAAGTTCGATTTGAAATACTTTATTAAACGAAAGGGAAGTTCTCAGGAACTAACTGTAATCCAACATGGAAGGCCCTTGTCCCCAAAAAAAATTTAATTAAGTGCAATTTCACATTAGAATGGGTTCGCAAAATTGAATTTAGATAAAAAAATTTTTTTGACGTTAATATCTATTGTGAATGTGTTGTTTTAAGTTAACATTTAATAAGTCGGAACCAACAGTGAACAGTTATGGTAATTAAAATAAATGAATGGGTTCTTTGTTTTACTTCAATTGTGTGTAGAGGTGTTATGGTGCTGCTCGAGAGAGGTGGGGATGGCACGTTTTAGAG
>NQII01000403.1:515055-573593 GCA_002778355.1 Clitarchus hookeri | reverse complement strand
CTTGATCGTTGGGCTGCTTAATGCTCGATGCGCTTCGCCATCTCGTACTGAGCCACCCAGGTTCCCGACGTCCACGACGACAGCGCCTGCGCACAGTCCAGTTGGTCGACGGGCTGGGGACGCGACGAGTTGTGGAGTAGTCGCCGCACCCAAGCTTCCATAGTCCCGCCGAACTCGCAGGAGCCCCGCGCCTTCGCTGGCCCCAAGGTACGGGCAGATCCCGGTGCGAGAGCAGCCACAAGCACGGTGTTCTCCCCACGACAATTCCGCTCGTGTGGCGAAAAGACAGGCGCAAATCAGTTTTGTTAAATCGCACGCACTCGCTTCCCGGACCCGATCAGAGAACTCGGCCGGCCGGGAGATATTTATATATTTAGTTTAATTTTTTAGACGCGGAATTTAAGATTTCTCTAATCGTGTGCTAGTGTCTGCTTCATAATAACCGACATCGCGTTTATAAGGGTTGGGGTGGATTATTAATTTATCATAAAAGTTACTATTTTGTTTGATTATTTTTCTTTTGCATGCTGCACATTAAGTGTTGAATGGAAATCGCAGTGTCTCGTGTACCGAGTGACGTCACTTATTATCCTTATATAATTATTCTGAACAATTTGTAAGTGATGTATTAGTGATTAAGCTGCGTTTTCCCACACTTAATTCCCGTACATAAGTGCTGAGAGGGCGATCGAATTGTAAATTAACAGTTTATGTATTTTCTTTAGCCTGTCACATTTAAGCAGATAATATAACTTATTTAGTTTTGCATATGTTAGTGTTTAGCAATTTTTTATTTCCTATTACTAACTCTAGTTATTTAGCGGAGTTAGAAAAAGGAATTTCTGCGTTGTCATATTTTAGTTATTTATCCTCATACTTTCGTATATGAGTAAGTACTGAAGCCTGGTTTTCTCTGCGTTTATTTGTAACTTCCAACGTTAGTACCACTGGCTCAGCTCGCTGAGCTGTAACTGGGTGGAATTGTGAGCACAGAGAAGGCTTTTATCGTGTGCAAAAATGATTGTATCGTCTGCATGCATTTCAACTGAACAGTGGGAGTGTGAAGTGTCAGCTGTAAATATATTGTATGAAAATTGCGAAAGTGCAGAGCATTGTCACCGTTCTGCGGTGAGCTGGCGGGTAGAGGATTTACAATTGTCAATGCTGACGTAAAACTGCCTTTTTTAGGAAGAGGTTTCTAAGGATACGTATACAACAGTCTGGGAAGCGGAAATTTATAATTTATTTTCAGGAGTTCGTTAATCCAAACTTTATCAACTGCCTTCGCTACGTATAATAAAATTGCTAAGGTAAATTTACGCTCTATAATAGCTGTGGTAGTATCTGTTGCAAACTTTCTGACTGAGTGAACAGTGGAATGTTGTGCGTTAAAACTGTATTGAATATAGCCTACTTAGCAGAATATTTCGAATATTTTACTCAACGAGCTGAGCAGTGAAATCGGCTGCTGGTTTTGTGGGTAGGGAGGGTTTTTCCCGGGTTTAGGTAGTGCGATTACTTTTGCTATTTTCCAGTCTATGAGTAGTATTTGTATTTAAGTATTTCGTTAAATATGTGTATTTTAAAGCACGGTACTGGGTAAAGTAAATTTTTGAGTGTTTGGTATTTTATGGTGTCTGGCTTTGGCGCCTTATTTGCTATAACAGTTCTAAGAGTGAAAATAAATTTTCGGAGGATGACTAGTTCAGGGTCAGTTGTGCGTTTCTTATTTAAGAAATCGTTTACTGTTGAGTTAACATCCCTAGGGAAATTGGTGTCACCGAGATCGTTATAAGGGGAGAATTGGTCTTCTAGTGTACCTGTCATTGCTTCCGCTTTGTCCGCCGGGTTATCCTTGTGCGGCCACACATAGACACCGCACGCGCTCCTCTGGTGGCGACTGTGGTAACTAATCGCTGGGCGGCAGCAACGGAGCCTTCTCAGCTCCAGCTAAGTTAAAAGATTACCAGCTAGGTTGGGTTTGAAAAGTGGAAAACTAACGCAAATTGCTGTGTGGTCGGGTGCAGTGTAGGATTTCATTACCGCACGGAAAACTGAAGAGGAACGACGTAAGTTGTGAATCCAGACGGTACATAGAAAAAAAACCCTACACTGCTTGCTTAGGAATGCATTGTTCGTTAACGTAGAAAATACACACAATACACGCTTTTTAACCTTCGCTGTTAAGAAACAAAAATAGCTTTTTATATATGAAATTTAACAGTATTATATGTAACATTGTAAACATTAGTAAATTATGGCCTCATATTAGGCTACTTAGTTCTCACCAATATCCCGTATTGACAAAACAATAAAAATTATATTTAAATAATAAATGTATGTATATCGAAATGTATTTGTATCAATAATAAGTGAATATTTCATTTTGAGTTCTAACGGTTCACATCAGCAACCAACAGCCGTATTAATAATATGCAGTACTCATTGGACTGGAAACAAAACGTCTGGGTACCAGAATCTACCATATATCCCAATACATAAACAAAATATTACAAAAATAGTTACTAATGATATTATTATATAAAATGATTGTTTAAGAAGTGCTGGTGTTATGAAACACGAAGTACCCATTCATAAAGATGCAAATGAAACCGTTGAATTATTTTGTTTTTTCGTTGCACGATTAGTGGTTGTCAATTGTCTTCTCAAGAGAGAGTCTATTCCATTGAATGCCGAACTGAAATCACATGTGAAACGTTAGGATCATAGCCCCAGAAAAAGTAACAATTTTAATTAAATATAATTTTCCCAAGGATTTTATTTGATGGCAGATGACAAAACTACGAGCATTAATGGCAGTAAAATTTGTGGTTCATAAATCTGCTGTTAAAACGGACACCAAGATAAGCACAGACATGCAGTAAGATAGTAAATAATATCACATATTCATGATGTTTATAAAAATTTAAACTGGTTTGTTATATTTTAATGTGAGTGTTATATCCGGAGTTCATAAAACTACAATATCCATTTTTTCCACAACTTTAATGTTGCTGGCATCGACAATGGCTAATTTTGTGTATTTGCTTCGCAGGGAAATTGTTGTGGAAACAATGCCTCCTTTTTTAAAAATAAAGTACCGAAAAAGTAAATGACAATTGTACGGAAGTTAAAGTTGAACAGCTGCCGAATATTGATATAAGAGTGTTTCTTTACTCAAATTACAAGGACATGTACACACTTAAATTCCTTTTAGGCACTACACCCAATGGGATGGTGAGCTTCAGATCTAAATACTGCAGTAGCAGGTCGAGTGATATTTATTACAAATCATTTCAGATTGCTGAATTTATCATTGAAGAGAGACAAGTTCACGGCTGAGAGATGAAATATAACGTATTACATAAACTATGAACTGAACTGCTTGCAAATGTGAGTGAGTGAGTGAATGAAGAGTCTAGACGGTTCTTATCATCGAGGTCTTGAGAGCTGATTAGGCTGAAGCGTGGTGTGTATGTAGCGGAGCCGGAATGCAAGGGTGGGGGAAACGGGAGATCCTCGAGAAAGGCCGCTGAACAGCCGCATTGTCCGGCACGATGCCCACATACGAAAATCCGGGAGCGAACCCATCGGGAATCGAGCCCGGTTCGCCTAGGTGGGAGGCAAGTAATCTATTCACTACACTACCATGGCCCCCGCTCCTAAATTTTTATTACCTTTGTTGTATTTTAGTAAATTTTAAGTTTTCTATAGTTTATAACGTGAAACGAAGACATCTGTGTTTTGGTTTTGGTTATTTATGAGAAAACTAAAATGTTCCTATTTTACTAATTCAAGCCTGAACATATTTTTAGTCTGTTTGTAATGTTACGCACACGGGTTGCTATCTATCTTAAAAGCAATTCACACGTGTTCAAAAATACATTAGTATGTGATACTGGGTGTGATACTTGTAATTTTCTTTAATTCTATATTTTTCCTTTTTTTTGAAAACAAATAGCGTTAAAATTGCCTATTTGATTCTCTGTGCACTTATCCTTTCATGAAATTGGGTACTTTATTTCTTAAATACTTTCAGCTCTCTCATCATTAACAACAATGCCACCTGAGCTTCCAAATATCATGGCTGTAATTTATGAAACCTACTAAAAACAAGGCGTACCACTTTAGTTTCACTTATTCTTCGATTATTTTCTATGACTTCAGATTCCATGTTCTATCCATATTTCACATTTCTTGCCACAACACCTTTTAAACTTAAATTACAATCTATTAAAAAATAACTCGCCATTGTGAAAAATATTCTCTTCTAACTTTGATTCGATGAGCCTCGCTGCTTGCAGGAATGCGGAGATGGCTTTTATTACACGTGCATTCTGCTTGCTTGTGCGTTGTTATAGAAATTCCAAGTGTCGTCCCATCACCAATACACGCGTTGTTTTCGTGGCATGACTGTTCTGCCTCTTTCTGTGGTCTGAAATTTGACTCCACTACCAATCACATTTAATATGTATGAATTATGTAGTTACATTTTATAGTCACATTCCACTGCAATTCTGTTTTCTGCATTCATCATATGACTTAAAAGATACATATATCGATAACTGCATCTGATTTTAAAGAAAAAGGTGACACTGAGAAATTGAGTTCTTTTTTAGGGAATAATTCACTGATACTCTTTCTCTTTTAATAATTTTCTTTTGCAGCCCTGGTGTAGCTTGGTTTTCTTAAACGTTTGTGGGATGCCTGCCTTGCCGTCCTTCCATAATGAACATAATAAAGAACCACGGCTACATGTTTGAAACACGTTCCAAGTCTTGTCGACATGGGCGTGAGCACAGGATATGCCAGGTGTGCCCAGGCACACACTAATGACCACCAAATGTATTCTTTTAAAATGGCGATCTTTGAGAATAATTTATTATTCTTGAATTTCAGCCTCAAGGCACGTGCAGCGTTCGTCATTAGGGCGTGCCACATAGCTAGGGAATAGCCGATGGCCTCCTATAAATGAAGTGTCTAAAGTATTCCTCCAGGGAAGGTTATTTTTAATTTAAATGTTTTAAATAATTGCAGTTATGAAAAAGTCGTGCCAAAACACGATTTCAAATACCCCTTTTTGCAAACATATTTTAAAAAACGTATATTTACCAACTTGCTCTGTGAATTAAATTGTTAATACGAACACCGAATAGGTGAAGTAACAATCTACGAGTTTGATCGAAGCCCCTTGAGGGCCGCAACCAGGCACACGTCAATGCATATACAGACCAGCAGGTTGAAATTCAAGAATAATAAATTCATTATAAAGACCACCATTTTAAACAAATAAATTTGGCGGTCATTAGAGCGTACCTGGGCACGCCTGCACACTCTGTGCACGCCTATGTGATTCCAGACATTTGCCTGGGGCCTATACAACTAATGACTCACACAAAAACACTGACGTAAAGAGAAACTTGTCAAAAAAAAGCCCATGTTATTTTCATAAATTCATCCCAGTTTGGTTAATAAGACATACCAGCACCGATCTAAAAGAAATATCGGCAAAACAATGTTGTCACACAATTCGGAAAGTAAGGTCCGAATGGCCGTAGCTAATCAAATGTCGCGCGAGCATTGTAACGCGCATGCGCACCGACTCCCGGCATGCCTTGCTCGTCAAACGACGCCATTTGCATTGGTANTGTAACGCGCATGCGCACCGACTCCCGGCATGCCTTGCTCGTCAAACGACGCCATTTGCATTGGTATTGTTGCATTCTGCTGTTTACAGTGTCACTTCAAAATGTTTAAAACAATTGATCAGCCTGCCGACTGAGGAATACGGTCAGTGATTCGGTTTTGATAGCAAGGAAGGTTTCAGCAGCGGAAGTTCATTGACAGATAAGTCAAGTGTATGGCTCCAATGCGATGAGTGACAGCNAGCAAGGAAGGTTTCAGCAGCGGAAGTTCATTGACAGATAAGTCAAGTGTATGGCTCCAATGCGATGAGTGACAGCAAAGTTCGTAAGTCGTAAGTGGGTGAGAGCTTTCAAGGACGGACGGGAAAATGTCCATGATGAACCGCGATCAAGCCTACCATCAGTGATCACAGAAGATTTCGTCAAAGCCTTGGACGAAAAGATTCGTGAAGACCGGCGATTCACAATTTCAACTTTAGCATTGGAATTTCCGAATGTGCAGTGAAAGAAGCAGTTAGAGACTGGTTATCCTCACAGGCGATAGACGTCTATGACTTAGGCATACAAAAGTTTGTAGAACGTTATGACAAACGTTTAAACAAATATGGAAACTATGTAAACAAATAGAGAAACATGTAAGGAATTAAATATAAAAGGTTTTTTGAAAAAATCTGTGATGGTTTAAGTTTTATAATAAATCGGACCTTACTTTCCGAATAACCCTATAACTTCAAAACAAACAATTTAAAAATTAAAATGTTTCAAAATAGATATTTCCCACCAAAATGGCATTCACCATAAATCAAACGTATAAGTCACATAATCAGTTTGGTTGAGAGATTTTTTATGTAAATTAATTCAACATGCCGCTACGCATTTCACTCTGAGTGCGAAGAAAGTGCTAATTAAGAACCAGAAATTAATTTTTACATATATGCATCCCAGAAAGTAACATGATTCAACTTATAATAATAGTTTACTAACAACCTATTCTAGACAACTTAAATTTTTCAAGAAAATTCGGCGAGGAACATAACTACCACAGGCATATAGATATTTAAAAAAATGATCTTCTTAACAAGGTGATGTGAACAGGTTTCTTACCGAGACAGAAAATAGTTTCGTATATGTACGCTAGTTCAAAAACTTGCTTTCCACTTAAATTCTCGGCACTAATTGCAAAAGACTGCGCCGAATTGGAGAATGTTAAAATTGTTTCACGTCTAATATATAGGTAAGGGAGGGGGAACGTCGGAACATACCCATTCTTAATAATTCAATAAAATATTTTTTTTACCACTATATATAGTTTCAAAAGCTACGATACTTTTCTTTGTAAGTTTAGATATGTTGAGATCGGGTACAATGCAAACTGTCAGTAGCACGATGCTTCTACAGTTACATTATTTCTGGACAAAGAGTGCTACAATGGGATAAGGCTTCTTTTATTACTGTATTATTACGTTTGTATACTACTGTGATAAATTTAAGAAATATAACTTATGGTTTTGTGCATTTTACAATGTGCTTGGTTAGGAAAATTCCCAAGGATCTAAATCTTGCACAATGAAACATATAAAAGAAAGGAGTTCAAAAATTCCTTTTCCAAATCTTGGTTTCTCCAAACATAGGGGCAAGTCGTGTTAACGATGTCCTAGATAACTCCGGCCGACTGTTCGTATGTGGTAATTCAACAACTCGTAAAGCACTTGACTGTCCTTGAAACTATAAGGAAATATTAAAAAAGTCGAATATTATTTCAAACAGTCACGTAACACATGTCGAAACGCAGGATATTTTGGAATAATTTTTTTACATTATTATATTACATGCAATTTTAAGACACATCAGTGGAAGTATTGGCAATATAAACATATAACTTTTGCAGAATATGACTATAAATGAAGACGATAATAAATTTTCAGGTTTAAAGAGAGGCTTTCCAGACCAGCTATTTGTGTAAGATAAAGCCACAAGTTCAGATGAGTTCTCATTATTATGTATTCAAATTTTTCTGACATTTTTTTTCATATACGCTAATTCATCAGCTTGTTATACATATGAACACTCTCAAGAATGAACGAGGAAAAATTCATTCGATATCATTTTAAGCTTTGACGTGTCACTTATTGTCATAGTTTAAACTTATTCACATATTTTGCATGTTCTGCATAACGTGCAGTTTCCAATTATACACTCGGTAAAAAATCGTACAAAAATAATTATATTTTTCAACAAATGTCTACCAAAGCAGCAAGAAAACAAGGCTCTGGTCCGGAGGTCTTCAAACATATTCTTTTGCGGGAAATGTCAATCATATTCCGTTATCAAACATTTGATTTTGCCGTAAATTTTTGAGATAACGTGATCCAAGTTAATGACTGACACAAATTATATTTAAATTAGCGAAAAATATTTTTATGCTACATGTGTAATGGCGACTGATAGAAAACATTTGCTGTCAGTTATTAGAAAATTTATATCTGAATTAGAATATTTGGAAGTACAATACGTTTTTAGTTTCATAATAGGAAACAATGTATTCTAATTATGTATACGTTAACTTCTGACTGCATGATAATTTATGGTAGTGTACATTGTTTTAGAAAATATGTGGATTGGTCTATGATTGAGTATAGCCCGCAATTTTCAGTAAGTAATAAAATAGTAATATCATTATAAAATATTTAACGCCGCCCTTTTCCCAAGCATATATATNAACATTATAAAATATTGAACGCCGCCCTTTTCCCAAGCATATATATTGCTGCAACAAGCCAGAGTGGCGTATCCGAGGTCGTGAAAGATGGAGGACTAAATAAAAATAAAAATAAAAATTTAATTTAATCACATTTCTATTATTTACAAAATTAAAATAGCTCTCTCCATTAAAACTATTGTTTTTCTCAGTGCGTGCAATATTTAATCTCCATCTCAATTCAAATTAATGTCCTTACAGTATCAATGTATCTATATTGGCTAGTCACTTAATTCACACTCATTATTTATACATATTCAGCCTGCNTGTCCTTACAGTATCAATGTATCTATATTGGCTAGTCACTTAATTCACACTCATTATTTATACATATTCAGCCTGCCTATTCGCATCATTCCAAATGTCTCGCTCACTCATCCAGTTCAAAAGCCCCGCCTGTCTGCTCACTCTCCACTGTACTGATGCTCGCAGTCCGCATACTTCATTCTCGCTGTTCACCCTCACCGCCACTCGACGCTCTGCTGGCTCGTCGCTTCGCTCTCTTCGCACACTTGGCGCTTAAGGTCGCGCAATTCTCTAAACTCTAAGATTTCCTGCTCGTAGGCCCCGTCGTGGCTTAAGTAATCTCGCTAGCCCGATCTAGATGGTCCCCCGTAACCCGAGTCGCGCTGAGAGAGGCAAGGGCGATGACCAGAAAATGTTTCAAGGATAACCTCACAAATTCAATCCGGTGATGATGAGGAGCGCACAAGTCCCGACATACTTACCTGGCACACGCGGCGGCTCGCCTTTGTGAGTCACCGCGCACCTCTCGCGTTATCGCTCACTTCTTGGCACACTGTTTCGTCGTTTGAGTGGGACAGGGCAAGGGAAGCTATGCATAGCAGCAGGCATGAAACAATAGGTTTAATTTTTTTTTTGGCAAAGGTTGTGGTACTAAACTCTATCGAGTATAATTAAGGGTAGTAATTCTTATTAAGACACCAAATTATGCGCGACCAGTTCGGAGTAACGACAGATCGAAGCCAGCCAAATCGTGTTCAAAGTTCATTAGCTTATTGTTGGAACATTATCACAAAACAATCATGACATCCCGTTTTCTTTTCCTTTACTTCATAACCATGTGGCATAAATGATAATGTTTTACTTCGACCTTACTAATGGTTTTTAATTTATTAACGTAGATAAACTGACACAATGGATATGTCCATTTTTTACCACTGTTGATACGTTAATGATTTTTTATATTTCTATTCGGCTTACTTATCATTTTTATTTAAGTAATCATTACACGCACTTCGCACGGGATCGCTATAAACACAGACATAATTTCCTTAAATACGAGTAAAGGGTGAAAATCTCTCATGTTATTGTTTTGTTCATTTTTTTTTNAAACACAGACATAATTTCCTTAAATACGAGTAAAGGGTGAAAATCTCTCATGTTATTGTTTTGTTCATTTTTTTTTCTTTAAAAGTGTAAGGGAAATATTTTTAATGTGGTTTATCTTGTCCCTTGGAACAGTTTATCTGAANTTTTTTTTTTCTTTAAAAGTGTAAGGGAAATATTTTTAATGTGGTTTATCTTGTCCCTTGGAACAGTTTATCTGAAAACCGTTCAAAGAATGGCTGAGTATATATAAAAAGTTAGTTTAATAGACATTCTCCAAAGTATTCACAAGTGAACCACACGATAACCATATGGTGACCCGTTTAATCTCCCTGAACCTTCGTAGTGTTGCAATTTTTAGTTGGACGCCACTTTTCTTTAGGAAAGATAAGTATCTGCAACAAATTTTTGCTGACTCTACCTGCAAACAGCTAACTGGTTACAGTGAACTTTTGGGCTATCGCGGTTATTCCGCTACCCATTGTGTAGTTCTGCAAGTGGCCGTATAAAGATGAGAGCGCGAGATCTAACAAACTTCTCCAGCCTTGCAGAGAATCTAACGAGATTATAGAGCTCTTTGCGATACTGAGGCAGGCTTCGTTTATCACTATGTCAACGTCGTAGATGTTCTGAAATGTATTTCCAGTTGGCAATTGCTGTACCCGTTGAAATAATGAAATTGCACATTCTAAGAAAGTATTCGCAATCAAACCGGCAGATTCCGGATAACAAGTTAACGAACACAGATATACTATCCATGTAACACATTTCACCATCATTAAAATACGTCGTGATAAAAATGGGGCTGGCAACCTTGATCTTGCGGAGCATTGAATGTCGCCGACATATGATCACTTTTCAAGTGTCGGATTAGAAAGTTACACGTTGAAATAAATGAAAATACCTGGTTCATTATTGTCCCTAAGAAAACCATTTCCGAGGAATAAATACATATAGTCCACAACCACCAAATACCTTGGCCTGGTACTTAGGCAACACGTAATACACCTTCGAGGATCGGAAGTCGCGTGGCATAGACGAACACAAATCACGATGTCGGTGGACAGAACAATGAATTGACAGTGTGAGGTAAGCGTGGATGGTGTTCAGACGTTTAGTGTCACCAGTTCCGTCACATTGTTCCCGAGTGCAGTCATGTTTCACAGGATGGACACTCTTGACCGCGCCTGTACGTGCCCTTGCACCTCCACCTGCTACCAACACTACCTACCCTTCTCCCGTCCTCTCCACGTGTCCAGCCCGTCACCGCCTACTACCACGTAATGCTAACTCAAATGTTTCTCACCACACAATGCAAATTCGTAACTTCAACCACATTTTACACCTTAACAACGTGTTTAAGTATCCTCGTGTAACACACACACACACNTGCAAATTCGTAACTTCAACCACATTTTACACCTTAACAACGTGTTTAAGTATCCTCGTGTAACACACACACACACCAGGTTATTCATATAACCTTACACTACGCAAAAACGCGAAATAGATACGTCGTACGATAAAAAGTGTCCAAGAAAAACCTTACTATTCTTCAAAAGGCGATTCCAGCTCGCAAAAGTTAGCTCACCATCGTTCCATCTGTGGGATGAAGTAAAACTTAGGGAGGGGGGACAGACGAGGTGTAGTTATGCTTCTGAATTTTTTAAAGGGTACCCCCTCTATTTAAAGTATTCTGCTTTCACGATAATGAACTTATCCTTTATGGTTCGAATCATACACATATAAATAATGTTTGCAGGGGTTCCCCATGCCAATCACAATCAATGTGGTTGCATTCGGTGAGTCTTCTTATCTTTCACCATAGAAGTGCGTGTATTTGGTGAATCCCATTGCCTCCCACCTTCTGGGTGTAATCTAAATGCTCGAAATGATGGCATTCAACTTCGATGCAAAAAGAAATTCGTGCTTCAAATGATGGTACACTACATAAAAGTGTATCTGAATCGATTTCTACACAAGTATTTTGGATAGGTTCGATAATATTTTCACAAATTGTTGGCACTTCAAGATACACCTTATTTTTCAGTAAATCTAGTGACGTAAGGTATCTGGTAGGCACATCTACCTGACCACCTCTACCTATCCAGCGACCACTGTAATCGTGATATAATACAACCTGCACTGCTACTGCGTAATGTGCTGGACAATCGTTATGTTAAATCACATGGTCGGTCGCTTTTCGAGGCTAAGGCCTTCAAGCAAGGTTGGCAGGTCACCTTGCAGAAAGTATTTGTATTGTCACATTTCAAATAACTCTCAATCGAAAAGGGACAAATGANTTTCAGTAAATCTAGTGACGTAAGGTATCTGGTAGGCACATCTACCTGACCACCTCTACCTATCCAGCGACCACTGGAATCGTGATATAATACAACCTGCACTGCTACTGCGTAATGTGCTGGACAATCGTTATGTTAAATCACATGGTCGGTCGCTTTTCGAGGCTAAGGCCTTCAAGCAATGTTGGCAGGTCACCTTGCAGAAAGTATTTGTATTGTCACATTTCAAATAACTCTCAATCGAAAAGGGACAAATGANTGTTGGCAGGTCACCTTGCAGAAAGTATTTGTATTGTCACATTTCAAATAACTCTCAATCGAAAAGGGACAAATGAGTTTGTGGCCTATGATACCATATCAAACATTTACAAAATACGAACTCTAATGTTTTTATTTACTCAACCAGTGTACGTTTCTAACTCTCAAACAATGCATGTTGCATCGATTAACCTCACCGTGGTTCGTTAAAGTCGACCCATCGGAGAAAAGCACTCCGCGAAAGAAATCCGGGTTTCATTGTTTTGTTTTTGCAGTGCCCATTAACAAAACGTTACTTGAATATGATAATAATCACCGTGTAGTTCTTGATGCATAGACACATGGTAGGGACGCAATTTATGACATTTTGTATTCTCCAAACACTAGGTTTCGATATTCAGCTATCGCAAGCTATTTCTCGAGTTCTCGGAGAAGTCACATAACTAAGAAAATAACAACTTAGAACAATCATAACTTAGAATTCTTGAAAAAATCCACGTAAATTAGAACTATCATAACTTATTACCATTCTAACTTAGAAAATCATAACTTACAACCATCGTAACTTAGAAAGTCATAACATAGAACTACCATAAATTAGAAAAACATAATTAGCACAGTCGTGCAGTAGAAACACACAAATTACAACTATCATAAGATAGAAACGCACACGTTAGAAAGTTCACAAATGTTACTGTAATAAATTACTCAACAGCAGAAAAAGAAATATTTAATTGAGTCTTTGGTACGAANCTTTTGAAAGTTCACAAATGTTACTGTAATAAATTACTCAACAGCAGAAAAAGAAATATTTAGTTGAGTCTTTGGTACGAAATTTTTCAGAGTTTAACTTTATGGTAGAAAATATAATGTAGTTACTTTTCATGTCGCTCTAAATTCGCTTCTTAACTTGAAGTACCTCCAGCTCACGACTTACTCGTTGGGCCCTTAGACTTTCTGAATTTGATTATGAGGTAGTTCACAAATCAGGTAAGACACACGTGAAAGTAGATTGCCTATCTCGACTCTTAGGCGCAGCCAAGGAAGCCAGTCTTCAAGTAATAAAATTAAGGAACCGTAAAAACGTGATAAATTCTATCAATATGCCCTAGCAGATGCCAATGACTAGGATATTTTCTAGATAAAAATGGCATTTTGCGTTTTATGACAAAGGACAAAATTTGACTTATGGTCCCTAACTCATCAGTTTAAGAAGTTATTACTCAGCATCGTGGCAGCCCCTTTTCTCATCACCAAGGGATGAAAAGAACACAAAGTATTTTTAAATCCCTTTACTAATGGCACACATTAAATAAATTGTTGAGGAGTTTATTATAAGTTGTGATGATTGCTTAAAACGAAAAAGATTGGAAGTTCATAGAGCACCGTTAGAGAATTTATTTGAAGTTGTTAAGCCTTTCCAGTTATCCTCTTTAGATGTTTTCAAACTTTTAACAGAAGGTGAATAGGGAAATAAATATTTTTTAAGTTTTATAGACTATTTTGCTATATTTATATTCTGAAGTAATTACTGTAAAGGATTAAATTGATGAATTAATAGCTTGATATTTTGTACAATAAATAGTTCTCAAACACGGATTTCCCGACAGTCTTTAGACCACAGTGTAATGGATGTCTGCGAAGACTGCATATAACTCTAAAATATATACACTGGAGAGCCGAAAACATTGTATAGGCGTGCGTATGCAAATAACAGAGGTATGGAACCAATCGGAGTAACGTGATGCGGTCGGCAGCGCCTATATAAGACAAAAAGCGTCTTGCAAGTTTCTAGATCGGTTACTGCTGCTACAATGGCAGGTTATCAACATTTAATAGAGTTTTAACGTGGTGTTATTGTCGAAGCACGAGAGATGGGACATAGCATCACCGAGGTAGCGATAAAATTTGGATTTTCACGTACGACCATTTCACGAGTGTGCCGTGAATATCGGTAATATGTAAAACATTAAATCTTCGAAATCTCTGCGGCCGGAAAAATATCGTGAACGAACGGGACAAACGACGACTAACAAGAATCATTAAACGTGACAGACGTGCAACCCTTTCTCAAATTGGCGCAGATTTTAATGCTGGGGCATCAAAAAGTGCCAGCGTACGAACTTTTCAACGGACCATCATTGATATGGGCTTCCGGAGCTGAAGGCCCACTCGTGTACCGTTGTTGACTGCACGAAATTTTCCTATAGAGCAACCTTTCATTTTCTGGTGTGGCCCGTATGAGAGCCTCAGACTTTTGGTGCACACTTCTGATCAGTCGAGGCACCTCCGCATGCGGAATCTTCTCCCATTCATCGGCGTGAGCAAGTTCTTGAATTGTCTACAGGGCCCTATGTCCACGTTATTACTCATTGGTCTAGCTTGTCGCATATGTAAATGCTCAATGGGACTCCATGACTTCAATCTGGAGTTCCTGTAGGGCAGTCATGAGAAGGCTGGGATGCTGTATGCACTCCTGTATTGTCTTGTTGCTGCTGCACAAACTGGGGACTCATCCCCGCTGCAATGGGCATAACAAGGTCGAGTATAATTTCCTCTTTGTACCGGGCAGCAGTAAGTCCACATCGGATCACCACACGGTCCGTTCGGCCATCGATAGTGATAGCACCCCAGACCACGACAGATTCAGGGCCAAACATTTCCCATTCCTGGACCGCTGCTTCTGTATAACGGTACATCCGCACACATCCATTACACTGCTTTAGGCGAAAGCGCGATTCATCCGTGAACAGCACATGGCATCATTGTCAGAGTTGTCAGTTCTGATGTTCCTGTGCAAATCGCAGTCGATTTGTCTTGTCACGAGGCACTATTCGCGGGCTTTTATGAGGATTTCAAGAACATAAGATTGCTTCTCTAAGTCTGTTGTGTAAGGTATAATCACTGGCATTTGCATCATTTGCTGCCATTAAATCATTTTGGTCGTAAAAAAAGTTGAAATTAGTTTTAANTTTGTCTTGTCACGAGGCACTATTCGCGGGCTTTTATGAGGATTTCAAGAACATAAGATTGCTTCTCTAAGTCTGTTGTGTAAGGTATAATCACTGGCATTTGCATCATTTGCTGCCATTANGATTCATCCGTGAACAGCACATGGCATCATTGTCAGAGTTGTCAGTTCTGATGTTCCTGTGCAAATCGCAGTCGATCTGTCTTGTCACGAGGCACTATTCGCGGGCTTTTATGAGGATTTTAAGAACATAAGATTGCTTCTCTAAGTCTGTTGTGTAAGGTATAATCACTGGCATTTGCATCATTTGCTGCCATTANCAAGAACATAAGATTGCTTCTCTAAGTCTGTTGTGTAAGGTATAATCACTGGCATTTGCATCATTTGCTGCCATTAAATCATTTTGGTCGTAAAAAAAGTTGAAATTAGTTTTAAGGTTTATTGACGGAAAAGAGCTCAACACTTATTTACCGCGTTTATGTGCTATTAAGGAACCTTCGAAAACACTTTTTCCTTCTTTGCACTATATTAGAGAATGAATTTTGAATAATCCTTTTTAGCTGCTTCTTGCACTTAAAGGAGAAGCTATCCCTAAATTTTCATGTTTTTATATCCAGTGGTTTGGGCTGTGCGTTGATGAGTTCATCAGTCAGTCATGACACTTAATTTTATACATAAAGATAAATGAAGGTATGAAGTCATATGTGTCTGTTGNGAGTTCATCAGTCAGTCATGACACTTAATTTTATACATAAAGATAAATGAAGGTATGAAGTCATATGTGTCTGTTGTTTATACAACTAGCTCTGCATTGCTGTAACTTCAGATCAAGAGCGCTGACGCATTCCTGAGAGAAGGGAAGGAAAGTGGAATGACGCAGAAGCATGTTATACTGGTATTGATAGATGCGGCGGGACAAAGGACCTTTCTTGTGAGTTGTAGTACCTAAATGTGTTCAGACACACACACAAATCGTTTGGGTTTTTTTTGTCATGACTAAATTGGAAGAAACATTGTAGCATTCACCCTCACAAGAAAAGATAACACATTTCGTAACTGATATCACTAATGAGCACATTTCCCTTAAAAGGGTGGAAATAATTGTTTTTTTTCCTTTTTGAACGCTTACATGGTAGGTAGGCCCTATATTTCTCACTGACAGCAATATCCTTAGAAATGAAGCCAGAAACATACGCAACAGTACCGAGACAATTACAAATGAACATGTGCCTTACCTGGGACTCGCACCCAGTAAACTTCGTACCATAACATAGAGTGCAATCAACTGCATTATGAAGGTAGGATTCAGAGAGTCAACATCGGATGAAAATAGTCTAATGTTTTGAATGGTAGGGTTCACTAAACTAAAACATTAACATAGCCATAATTTTTATAATAAGTGACTGAGCCTCTGAAAACTTGTCCGTTTACATTTCCTACCGTCGTACTACTTAAGTGAAGAATTTGGGGGAAATCGGTTTATCGGTTCCCGAGGTATGGCATAAAAACTTTATTTTATTATTTGGCGCTAACTTAAAAATGGTTTAAAAAATAAATTCTGTATACGATGATTTCAATACATACTTTCAGTACAAAAAAGTTAGGTAAAATTTGGTTGAATTGTTAAATAGATGTGCAAGACATATAAAATATTTATTNGAGTTCATCAGTCAGTCATGACACTTAATTTTATACATAAAGATAAATGAAGGTATGAAGTCATATGTGTCTGTTGCTTATACAACTAGCTCTGCATTGCTGTAACTTCAGATCAAGAGCGCTGACGCATTCCTGAGAGAAGGGAAGGAAAGTGGAATGACGCAGAAGCATGTTATACTGGTATTGATAGATGCGGCGGGACAAAGGACCTTTCTTGTGAGTTGTAGTACCTAAATGTGTTCAGACACACACAAAACGTTTGGGTTTTTTTGTCATGACTAAATTGGAAGAAACATTGTAGCATTCACCCTCACAAGAAAAGATAACACATTTCGTAACTGATATCACTAATGAGCACATTTCCCTTAAAAGGGTGGAAATAATTGTTTTTTTTCCTTTTTGAACGCTTACATGGTAGGTAGGCCCTATATTTCTCACTGACAGCAATATCCTTAGAAATGAAGCCAGAAACATACGCAACAGTACCGAGACAATTACAAATGAACATGTGCCTTACCTGGGACTCGCACCCAGTAAACTTCGTACCATAACATAGAGTGCAATCAACTGCATTATGAAGGTAGGATTCAGAGAGTCAACATCGGATGAAAATAGTCTAATGTTTTGAATGGTAGGGTTCACTAAACTAAAACATTAACATAGCCATAATTTTTATAATAAGTGACCGAGCCTCTGAAAACTTGTCCGTTTACATTGCCTACCGTCGTACTACTTATGTGAAGAATTTTGGGGGAAATCGGTTTATCGGTTCCCGAGGTATGGCATAAAAACTTTATTTTATTATTTGGCGCTAACTTAAAAATTGTTTAAAAAATAAGTTCTGTATACGATGATTTCAATACATGCTTTCAGTACAAAAAAGTTAGGTAAAATTTGGTTGAATTGTTAAATAGATGTGCAAGACATATAAAATATTTATTNACTTTCAGTACAAAAAAGTTAGGTAAAATTTGGTTGAATTGTTAAATAGATGTGCAAGACATATAAAATATTTATTCGGCCGCCATTGTGTTACCCCTATTAAATCATTTCACTTTACAGGGCCTTCTAAAGCACTAATAGTGAGCAAAATTTGATGGAAAATAGTTGAATTATTACGGAGATATGGCAAAATGTTCAATTTCCCACCTTATATTATTTTACAAGGCATGCTAAAGAGTGTCTCAGTTTGCACAATTGATGCTTCGTTTTACTGTTAGCGTAAAAACCTTGGTTGGATTTTATTGAATTGTTTCACAGATAAAACACATTAATCCAAATTACTTATATTATCATCATTAAAAAAATTATTTCAGTACCAAAAACATGTTAGTTTTTATATACTATACTGTGACAATATTTTCGTGTAAAATTAGATGGAAATAGGTTGATTGGTCCTCAATATATGACATAAAAAATCAATTTTTTTCAATTGACTATTTTTATAAATGGGAGACAAAATTTTTATGTATTAGCACATTGTATGATTGTCTTAAATACTGCCAGTATACTAGTTTAAGTTAAAATTGTTTACAGAATGTCGTAGATATAGCGCACTAAGCTAAAATATTCTTATAGCCACCATTCAAAAAATAAGTGTNAATTGTTTACAGAATGTCGTAGATATAGCGCACTAAGCTAAAATATTCTTATAGCCACCATTCAAAAAATAAGTGTGTGTTGCACTTACAAAATACGTATATTAATATGGCCTACCACAGTAAAGAATTTTTCTTTATTTGGTAAGAATGGGTTTATTTTTACCCAAAATATGACTTAAAAATGTTACTTCCTATTGTGAGGCTATCTTACAAGATTACAGATAAATGGGGCTCTGTATAGACAGATTTGATGGTTGTAAGAGATACTACCAGCATACAAAATCAATTTGGAATTTGTTTCGGTAGTAAAATATTCTGGGCTAAATAATTTATAAAGCCATGATTTTGAAAGTAAGTGCTTGACTTACATAAAAGGTACCAGCTTACACCACATCGTGCAGTGCTATTTGTTTGCCACAATCGGTAAGAATCTGTGAATTGTTTCTGGATATATAACATAAAGCTGTTATTTTCTCATGTGGAATATGTTACAAAATCGTACAAATTCTGCCACAGTGCTACTTGTCTGCCAAATTTGTTAAGAACCTGTTAATTGTTTCCCGTGATAAGACATTAAAATTTTATGGATTCATGTTAAGCTATCTTACCAAATATCGCACAAAATATGCTCTTTGTAGATACAGCTGATAGTTGTAATATCAACTTAATTTGGAATTGATTAATTTTTTTCGACAATATAGTGTTCTAAGCTTAAATTGCTATATGGCTGCCATTTTGAAAACAAGTGTTTGACATAATTAAAACATATTATTTAACATAATCTACCGGAATACTACTTGTCTGCCAAATTTGCTAGAATTCGTTTAATTGTTCACCAAGATATTATACAAATGTTATTCATTCTTCTGGCGTTATCTTACACAATAATAATGTCAAAAGTTGCTATGTACTAGCATAAATGATGCTTGTCATAAATATTTTCAAAATACAAATTTTGGTCAAAATTGATTGATGGTAAATCTACTAAATAAACCTAATATATTTGCATTGCCACCATTTTAAAATAAGTACCTAACAATTTTCAAATACCTAATTACGTTTACCTGGCTGACATAAAGTATCACTTACATGTCAAATCGTGGGAGAGTTGTTTATATTTTTTTTCGAGATATAATGGTAAATATTTATTTCTTCATGTTGGGTTATCGTTAAAACGGCGGATTAACAACATTATTCTGCTCAAAATTTTATGATTACACGATGCTATGCCAGGATACAAAATTTGATTTCAATTAGTTGAATATTTCCCAAATATCTCATATCTCCCAAAATATTAAAATGGCCACCATTTTGAAAGTATGGGCCCGGAGTGATTGAANATTTCCCAAATATCTCATATCTCCCAAAATATTAAAATGGCCACCATTTTGAAAGTATGGGCCCGGAGTGATTGAAAACTATAAAAGTCATGTATCCTTAGTAACAACTCTTTGTGTACCAAATTTGGTTATATTTGGTTGACCCATTCAAAAATTGAATGGGTGGGGCACACGCACGCACAGAATCACAAGTATATACACGCTTATTCACACAGATAGAGACACACACTTATGAACTCAGACAGAAAAGTGATCTCTTAAGCCTTTCTTCTCTTCGGAAAGTAGGCTAGAAAGGGGTAATTTATATTGGCGAGTGAAATTCTGATTTATAGTAAATGTGTACTTGTAGGTATTTGAATTACACTGAAGAGCAAAAAAAAAAANTGGCGAGTGAAATTCTGATTTATAGTAAATGTGTACTTGTAGGTATTTGAATTACACTGAAGAGCAAAAAAAAAAAAAACTTGTACACCTGCCTTATATCGTGTAGAACCCCCGCGAGAACGCAGAAGTGCTGCAAGACGACGTGGCATTGACTCGAATAATGTCTGAAGGTATGCAGGAGGCAATTCACACCATGAATCTTGCAGGGCAGTCCACAAATCCATAGGAGTGCGAGGTGGTGGAGATCTCTTCTGAACAGCACGTTGCAAGGAATCCCAGACATGCTTAATAATGTTCATGTCTGGTAATTTAGGTGGCCAATGGAAGTGTCTAAAGTCAGAAGAGTGTTCCTGGAGCCACTCGGTAGCAACTCTCGACGTGTAGGGTGTCGCATTGTCCTGCTGGAATTGTCCACGTCCATCGGAATGCACAATGGACATGAATGGGTGCAGGTAATTTGAACATGATGCTTACGTATCTGTCACCTGTCAGAGTCGTATCTAGACGTACAAGGGGTCCGATTTCACGCCAACTGCACACGCCCCATACTATGACAGAGCCTCCACCAGCTTGAACAATCATCTGTATACATGTAGGGTCCATGGATTCATGATGATGTCTCCATACCCATACACGTCCATTTGCCCAATACAACGTGACCCGTCAGACCAGGCAACGTGTTTCCAGTCATCAACAGTCCAATGGTGGTGTTGGCGGGCCCAGGCGAGGCGTAAAGNAGTGTTCCTGGAGCCACTCGGTAGCAACTCTCGACGTGTAGGGTGTCGCATTGTTCTGCTGGAATTGTCCACGTCCATCGGAATGCACAATGGACATGAATGGGTGCAGGTATTTGAACATGATGCTTACGTATCTGTCACCTGTCAGAGTCNATGCACAATGGACATGAATGGGTGCAGGTATTTGAACATGATGCTTACGTATCTGTCACCTGTCAGAGTCGTATCTAGACGTATAAGGGGTCCGATTTCACGCCAACTGCACACGCCCCATACTATGACAGAGCCTCCACCAGCTTGAACAATCCTCTGTATACATGTAGGGTCCATGGATTCATGATGATGTCTCCATACCCATACACGTCCATTTGCCCAATACAACGTGACCNCTCCATACCCATACACGTCCATTTGCCCAATACAACGTGACCCGTCAGACCAGGCAACGTGTTTCCAGTCATCAACAGTCCAATGGTGGTGTTGGCGGGTCCAGGCGAGGCGTAAAGCTTTGTGTCGTGCAGTCAACAATGGTACACGAGTGGGCCTTCAGCTCCGAAAGCCAATATCAATGATCGTACGTTGAATAGTTCACACGCTGGCACTTGTTGATGCCCCAGCATTGAAATCTGCGCTAATTTCAGAAAGGGTAGCACGTCTGTCACGTTTAATGATTCTCGTCAGCCATCGTTTGTCGCGTTCGTTCATGAACTTTTTTTGGCCACAGTGGTGTCGAAGATTTGATGTTTTACCGGATTCCCGATATTCACGGTACACTCGTGAAATGGTCGTATGCGAAAATCCAAATTTTATCACTACCTCGGAGATGCTATGTCCCATCTCTCGTGCGCCGACTATAACACCACGTTCAAACTCAGTTAAATCTTGATAAACTGCCATTGTTGCAGCAGTAACTAATCTAGCAACTTTGCCAGACGCTTGTTTTCTTAAATAGGCGCTGCTGACCGCATCGCGTTACTTTGATTGGTTACATACCGCTGTCATTTTCAGTATTTTTGGCTCTCCAGTATACATGAGTATAAAAGATCATGTTTGTATATATGTCTGTTTGTTCCTTATGCAATTATACATCGTTTGACGAATCTTAACCAACTTTGGTAAGTGTACCCAACAGTACCGAACTTAAAATACTGTGTAGGTCAAAATAAGTGTTGCCCCACTCCTCCCGCTAATTAACCCCGAAATTCCCCATAATCCCTGAAAGAGGATAGTGTATCTCAATTCTACGCCGTTCGACGGATCTGGACCAAATAAGGCAGGGAGGGTTTTCAGTTTTCAAATTAAAATACTGTGTGTGAGAAAATGGTCTCGGTATAACCTGTTCCTGAATCTCCGGACTTTGTTCTGAAACTCATAAAGCGGGTTGTTTATCTCTTATTTCCCTATTTTACCCGGGAAACGCCGGGTAGTTACGCTAGTATTTCATATATAATTTATATGATTCACCACGTACTGCTGTACAGTGTACAATACCGTATATATGAGGGTGGTTCAAGGGGCACAAAGCCTCGTCCTTGAACCATGATAATTTTTTCATTGCGTTACAGTTACAAATAAAAATGTATGTACAATATTTTAATAATGAATCAATAATCTTGTTTATATATTATGCCGCTATTAAGATGTGTGTTGTTAAACTTTAAAATAATATACCAAGAGGAAATTACTCATTGTATTCTTGTAAAAACAAAACTTATGTTTATATAGTGGTTTTAATTTGTAAAAGGTTTAACTCATATGGAACGAGAATTTTGGAAATTTAACGTATGAAACTTTACTTCATGACTTCAGAGAAACCCCTTCCATTTCTGACAGCCCTGAATATACAGGAAATCCATTTTTGGAGTAAATGTAAATAATCCAGAAGATTGCGAATCTAAATCAACAGGTTTTACGTATTANAGGTCAAAATAAGTGTTGCCCCACTCCTCCCGCTAATTAACCCCGAAATTCCCCATAATCCCTGAAAGAGGATAGTTTATCTCAATTCTACGCCGTTCGACGGATCTGGACCAAATAAGGCAGGGAGGGTTTTCAGTTTTCAAATTAAAATACTGTGTGTGAGAAAATGGTCTCGGTATAACCTGTTCCTGAATCTCCGGACTTTGTTCTGAAACTCATAAAGCGGGTTGTTTATCTCTTATTTCTCTATTTTACCCGGGAAACGCCGGGTAGTTACGCTAGTATTTCATATATAATTGATATGATTCACCACGTACTGCTGTACAGTGTACAATACCGTATATATGAGGGTGGTTCAAGGGGTACAAACCCTCGTCCTTGAACCATGATAATTTTTTCATTGCGTTACAGTTACAAATAAAAATGTATGTACAATATTTTAATAATGAATCAATAATCTTGTTTATATATTATGCCGCTATTAAGATGTGTGTTGTTAAACTTTAAAATAATATACCAAGAGGAAATTACTCATTGTATTCTTGTAAAAACAAAACTTATGTTTATATAGTGGTTTTAATTTGTAAAAGGTTTAACTCATATGGAACGAGAATTTTGGAAATTTAACGTATGAAACTTTACTTCATGACTTCAGAGAAAACCCCTTCCATTTCTGACAGCCCTGAATATGCAGGAAATCCATTTTTGGAGTAAATGTAAATAATCCAGAAGATTGCGAATCTAAATCAACAGGTTTTACGTATTANGCAGGAAATCCATTTTTGGAGTAAATGTAAATAATCCAGAAGATTGCGAATCTAAATCAACAGGTTTTACGTATTATGTCTAATAACTTACGTTTGTCTGACATTTGAAATGAAAGATACTACTAGACAGCTCGTGCGCTTGCAAGCCGCTTACTCTCTATAGCACATACCTGGGGTCTTTGTACGTGTACGACAAAGTCATTGCACAACTTGGACTAAAGCAGGAGACCACACTTTCAAATTATTTTTTTAAGGGTTACAATTAAATTTAAATGTACAGTTTTCTTGTTCATTCTAAATCAAGTAAAAAATTACCTCAATTTTAAATTTCCTATATATGGTTATCTAATAAAACATATCTCATTTGGTCTCTTCTAACATTCTTAGAAGTTTGAGTGTTCATATTTGCTACATCCGGTACAAAAAGTAAATATTTATTCGAGGGACTAAGCCATCGAAAACCAGATAGTGACAATTGAAATGCGTAAATTAACAATACAAATATTTTTTAAGTGGGCAATCTACACAAGGGCTCTTAGATAGGGACTTTGTATACAGTTGGTGCTTTTGTTTGCGCTGGGCCAGCAGGGTTTACAAATATAGACGCAGAATAGGAAATAACAACGTTTCTAGGAATGTGGTGGATCTTCTGTGAGCGTCAACCCTCTCCCTATGTTTCCAGTGATTCACGAAGCTCCTCTGCGTATTTGAGCTGCGCGTCAAAGATTCACGTGAGACTATTGCGGAGTTTAAATTTACGGAAATGTAACTTGCGCTATTTAACAACCTAACTTTTGTTAGTTTCATTCTTTTCTGCCAAAGTGAACGAGTAAGCATGAAAGTTGCTTACGAGTACATATAAAAGGCAAGTTACACAAATTAAGGCTTAAGGAGACGGTACCTCGTGATTATAGTGGGCTCCGAACCACTTTCCACTACTCAGTGGCCGATTGTGTATTTTAAATACCGTAGTCACATGGTAGTGGCTCAAAAGCGGCCACTGTCACAGACGGCCAGCGAGGATACACACTGGAAAAAAAATGTGTTCATATGTAGTTCTAAATAAAAAAAAACCTTTTTACGTTTAGACCTGTTATAGTGATGTTTAATAATACAACATAAGTAATATCTTCAGCAGGCATTTTAAGGTAAGGCAATATCATTTTCACTAGCCACTAGGAAAATTGACTGCAATAATTTAACGAAATGCCATTTTTTCACACACCTGTGTTCGTTCTTCTACAAATAATAATCGTAATCGACCAGCGGTTTCTGCCTCGTGCAGGGTCAAGAAGAATTATCTTGGAACCGACGTCAATGGAGTCGGCTGCTCTGCTCAAAGATAGACCAGGCGTTCCGACCAGCCTGATGGATCTCATAAGGCGGGGATGGAGCAGCGTTAGAATGAATGGGCGGAAAAGACGGGATAAATCTGGGGAAACCCACAGGTCACAGTCAACTTCCGTTAAGTTCCCCGCATTCGATAACATCCGGGTTTGAACCCGCAGAGGATCGAACAAAAATTGCATTTGTGGGAGGTGGATACTCTAGCCATTCAACCACCGGCACCGTTCTTAGAATAAAGTTTTACGAAATTTTATTGGAAATACGACGTGGCTACAAGACTAATCGTAAAGTAATAAGAACACCAATAACTTCTCTGCTCAGGAAAGATAAATGAAGCTATAACAATTGAAAGAGGGTTATCATAGGACACTTAATGTGTTTAAGTAAATTATAAAATGACTAAATATGATAAATTCTATGCCTGTTTCAAAACTAGCGTAAAGAATATTTTATATACCACATTAATGACAGACTAATTTTACCAATATTTTGCGCTATGCCGAAAAATGTGTTCACTACATTTGCCCAGATACTGTATATCAAAGTTTCCTATTGTATTCGGCATTGTACAGGTATACGTAGTTACTCTTAAAATAAGTAACCTTTTAAATTCTTACATTGCTTTGATACTGACCTAAGACATTCGGACAAATAATATTTATTTTTATCACCTTGGCAAAAAGAAAGCATAAGAATGCGANTGATACTGACCTAAGACATTCGGACAAATAATATTTATTTTTATCACCTTGGCAAAAAGAAAGCATAAGAATGCGAAGCGATTACTAGAAATTCCTCACAGCACATAAGGTAAATAATCTTGGTTAAATCCCCCGTCTATCTTAATGTTATTTTACTGCGCTCTATAAGGTCAACGATTCCTCGCGAATTGAGCAAGACTTTAAGCGGTGACACTATCATTTCATTGTAAAATGTATATAGAAAAGTACAGTGCAGTACCCCGAAATTAATTTTTTTACTACGAAAACAAATTGTTAACACAATCACTAGATTAATCAAAAATCATGTGTTTCAAGCGTTCTGAAGCGCATTCAACCTGCAGGTGAGCCGACCCCTTAAAATGTTTCTCCACAACAATGAACAGAAAGCTCAGAAGCCCTTGTAACAAGACAGTTTGAAGTACTCTCAGCAACCCTAACATTTTACGCTACACCCCATTCGCAGTTTCATCACACTTTCGAGTCAAACATTTGAAAAATAACCCCATGTATGCCAGTGAAAGATTTTGTTGGAGCNCGCAGTTTCATCACACTTTCGAGTCAAACATTTGAAAAATAACCCCATGTATGCCAGTGAAAGATTTTGTTGGAGCTTAACAGCTGAGGTGTTCAGCGCTGAACAGGATGACGTGTGTTTCAAATAGAGCAGCAACTCACCGGCCAGTGGCAACGACCATTGCGTTTTCCACTTGCGAAAAATCCTGAGTGTACCCCGCCGNAACAAAAATTGCATTTGTGGGAGGTGGATACTCTAGCCATTCAACCACCGGCACCGTTCTTAGAATAAAGTTTTACGAAATTTTATTGGAAATACGACGTGTCTACAAGACTAATCGTAAAGTAATAAGAACACCAATAACTTCTCTGCTCAGGAAAGATAAATGAAGCTATAACAATTGAAAGAGGGTTATCATAGGACACTTAATGTGTTTAAGTAAATTATAAAATGACTAAATATGATAAATTCTATGCCGGTTTCAAAACTAGCGTAAAGAATATTTTATATACCACATTAATGACAAACTAATTTTACCAATATTTTGCGCTATGCCGAAAAATGTGTTCACTACATTTGCTCAGATACTGTATATCAAAGTTTCCTGTTGTATTCGGCATTGTACAGGCATACGTAGTTACTCGTAAAATAAGTAATCTTTTAAATTCTAACATTGCTTAGATACTGACCTAAGACATTCGGACAAATAATATTTATTTTTATCACCTTGGCAAAAAGAAAGCATAAGAATGCGAAGCGATTACTAGAAATTCCTCACAGCACATAAGGTAAATAATCTTGGTTAAATCCCCCGTCTATCTTAATGTTATTTTACTGCGCTCTATAAGGTCAACGATTCCTCGCGAATTGAGCAAGACTTTAAGCGGTGACACTATCATTTCATTGTAAAATGTATATAGAAAAGTACAGTGCAGTACCCCGAAATTAATTTTTTTACTACGAAAACAAATTGTTAACACAATCACTAGATTAATCAAAAATCATGTGTTTCAAGCGTTCTGAAGCGCATTCAACCTGCAGGTGAGCCGACCCCTTAAAATGTTTCTCCACAACAATGAACACAAAGCTCAGAAGCCCTTGTAACAAGACAGTTTGAAGTACTCTCAGCAACCCTAACATTTTACGCTACACCCCATTCGCAGTTTCATCACACTTTCGAGTCAAACATTTGAAAAATAACCCCATGTATGCCAGTGAAAGATTTTGTTGGAGCGTAACAGCTGAGGTGTTCAGCGCTGAACAGGATGACGTGTGTTTCAAATCGAGCAGCAACTCACCGGCCAGTGGCAACGACCATTGCGTTTTCCACTTGCGAAAAATCCTGAGTGTACCCCGCCGGGAATCAAACACGTATCACCACGGTGGGAGGCAAGTGAGGTACCTCAGTACTAGGCTTATTATAATAGACAGAAGTTTACTATATGGACGTAGCCAAGGCTGCTCTTTATAGTTGCAAGTTAATGAATGTGTATTATAACCAGACGTTTTGTTCGAGTTATAGATAAAATAACTTCTGGTTCGAAAAAATTTTATGATGAGTTATAATTATGTTTAAGTGTGGTAGCTTGCAAGAATTTTAATGACAGTTTTTTATAGCATAGAGTTGCATACATTTATCAAAATAAATCATATTTTCTTAAAAAATTATTATTTTACAAAAGTAACCTTATTTTTGCTATATAATTTTTTACTTCAATTAAAACCATTTTAATTCATTATAGTTTATTATGTGAATGGATATTTTACAGGACGACATGACACAAATACTCTCGGGGTGCAGAAACTCGACTGAGAAACCTAACCGCAGCATGGAATTGTCGACCACTTTGATTAGAAACTAGGTCACTCTAGTATGAGACGATATTTCTTGCTTGCCAATCCCACTATAATTATATTTCACACCAGAGTTAATGCAAGAATGAAACAAACGTCATTGTATAAAAACGTGAAAATTTTCTTAAAAAAAAAAAGTAATTCCTAAGGAAAAGTAATAAAATATGCATGACAAAGTACATAGGCATTGAGTGAAACAAAAATTGCCACGCTATTTTTTACATAATTAATAAATATTGTCTAATATTCAAATAGTCGTCATTGTATNAGCGCTTTAGGATGATTGTATTACTCTGAGATTACAGATACATTCAAAATTCAAACGTTCTTTGATAGGCCGGGAGCGAGGTCCTCACAGAAGCCGAAGGCGCTCACATCAATGTGTAAACAGGAAGTGTGTATCCAAGTCCTTGATCCATACGCAGGCGACCAGCCGCATACTAACCGTGTGTAACGACAATCGACAAGAGCACTTCCTGGTGGCATCCAGCTTCACTAAGCGGTTGAATTTCAACGTTCGTTACGAGGACTCATTCAGACAATGAAACAATTTGACCATTGGGCCGGATGCGTCCCTGAAGACTTCAAAACCCTGAGATTTCCTAACGAGGACCTGGTCGAGGTACTCGCAACGTTCGAGGACCTCGATCAGGCAAGCAACCATAAACACACTCACACACATACACACACAGACAGGAAGGTGATCAGATAAGTCTTTCTTTCCTTCGGAAAATAGACTAAAAAAAGGTAGCGAAATAAAAGTTGTAGAGCAGGAAATAACTTAAAAGAATCATTTAGTTTTTGCCCTCATACGTTCATCCATATTGTAGAAAATATTCACCAGATTAGATTTTCTGCACTATTTATAAAAAAAATGTTTAAAAAATTAACAACATGGCCTACAGTAGCAACTACTATTTAATACTGTTACTTTTAAAATACTGCACGCTCTGTTTATATTACTTTTAGTTGTAAGCACGCCAAATGTCTAATTAAGAGTATACGAGCCAAAAACGGATTTTAGTTCAATCGCGCAATCATATGCCGTGCTCTTTTGAAGTGCAAAACTAAAGGACAGAGCAAAACAAATGCAGCTAATAGTAAATAACTTATATAAATATTATTTNTCTTTTGAAGTGCAAAACTAAAGGACAGAGCAAAACAAATGCAGCTAATAGTAAATAACTTATATAAATATTATTTGTTCCTAGGATTCGTGGTTTCTATTACTTCTGCTTGGTTTTTCATTGTTTACACTGCAATGATAGAATGATCTGGAGCTAAAGCGTGCGTTAACAAGTAATTTTTATACTTCCACAATCTCTAGACAGTGTTTCATATGTGTCTGCAGAGGAACTACAAACTGGTGAACAAACAACAGCATACCACACCAGACCTGANGAGACAGTGTTTCATATGTGTCTGCAGAGGAACTACAAACTGGTGAACAAACAACAGCATACCACACCAGACCTGACGAAGGTATTTCTGTAGTGTGTCGCCTATCCCAGCAAACATGCAACAAATTACAGGTGGTGCTAAATCTTTTTTCTTGAGCGAGTGAAAAAGATTCGGGCAGCTCTGACAATTGAGGCCTTGAGAGCCGGTGAGGGTCAATTGAGGTGGGTGTGGAGCAGCTCCGGAATGCAAAGGCCAGGGGGAACGGGAGATCGCCGAGAAAACTCACCGACCAGCGGCACCGTCCGGCACGATTCCCACATGCGGAAATCCANGGGGGGGGGTGATACCGCCGGGAATTGAACCAGGTTCGTTTCGATGGGAGTATCCCTTTAGGTGTGTATTACCTACGCGCAATTTGTGTTGTAGTTTGAAATCAATCAGCAGAATTAGATAAGAGCAGTGAACCAGCCTGAGATAATCGATGTGAGTATTCCAGACAGCAGTGCGTCTCGCGGAGGTAATCAAGGAGCGCGAGAAGATAGGACCGAACACTAAGATGACAAATGACGGTGCTGGCCCTGAGCGAACCACGCAGTGAGGACGTCACTTACGTAGCGAGCCATGACCTAATCCAAGCGCTGGGCAGTCAGATTGAGGCGGTGCCTCAGTTTAAGGAATACTCTTTGGACAGAGAACTCCTTCCGCACAAACTGGCGAGAGCACAGCTTCGTGCTCTCTCACGCTCTCGCTATGGGAAATTGAAGCAACCACTCTCTCGTGCCTCTCCGACGTCACGCAGACAGCTGAAGCCAAAAGGCGGGGAAACCATGTTTGGCTTGAATCGCGATCGTAGCTACTGCAAATAATTTATGTGTTGAAAATAATTGACAAATAATTATAACANATGTTTGGCTTGAATCGCGATCGTAGCTACTGCAAATAATTTATGTGTTGAAAATAATTGACAAATAATTATAACACTACCAGAATATATGTTAGCGCATAAAACACTCATATTTTAGTTTTATATAATTACTACCGGCATGGTGCAGTAAAGTGACAAATATGCAAGAATTTTTTTCAAATCCTTGTTTATATTTTTAATTATACGTGTTACATAAGTTATTTCGTTGACTAAAACAGATAAAATTATCCACATACAGCTAAAATTCGACGTGGTTTTGGCCCAAAAAGTTACTATAACCTTATTACAACACGGAAAAGATGTAAACAAATATGTTGCGTGTTCAAAGAGTGCGAGAGAGCGCCAGCGAGTATACAACTTTGTGCTCTCCCTCTANATGTAAACAAATATGTTGCGTGTTCAAAGAGTGCGAGAGAGCGCCAGCGAGTATACAACTTTGTGCTCTCCCTCTATCTATGCTTTCGCTCTTTCGCGTTCTCTCTTACTAATTGAGACGGCCAGAGAGAGAGAGAGAGAGAGAAAAAGAGAGAGAGATAGAGAGAGAGAGAGTACTCCCTGACGTCACAATGACAAGGTCGCGAAAGCGAGAGCACTAGATANAGAGAGAGAGATAGAGAGAGAGAGAGTACTCCCTGACGTCACAATGACAAGGTCGCGAAAGCGAGAGCACTAGATAATACCAGAATGTGGGCCAATAGAGACACGGCCTAAAACTGGCGTGGTCAAGTACGTACTTGGACCCTCGCCTTATAGGAGTTTTTTTCCGCGTTTGAGGCCGAGAAGCGCGGGAGCGATAAGGGCGACACTGCTACGCACATCAAGTGCGCCATCGTCGCTAAGCGCTAGGCTCTAAACTAGCGTGCAGTGTTCTCGTCGCACTGTACGTGCCTATGGGACTTTCAGCGGCGGCTCTAATATTTTATTGGTGGAAGATCTGTAGGATGCTTCAGTGCAAGGCGTGTATTATGAAATAAAGCGTGTATTATGAAATAAAGCGCTTTTAAAAAGCCTTTTTTAGCCATTTTGGAGAAATCTGAAATGGATATCCTAAAGAGCGTGGTGTCTTGACAGCACTTAACTCCTCGTTTGAAGTTGTGTTATTTTCGTAGAACAGCACATGGGACTGAACGTTTTAATGTTTGCGTGGGAAAACTTGTATTGCAAACATTCTGCAACGCAGTTCAAATGCCAGGTAGGGTGAATCTTAAGCATGCTATGTTTGCATGAATTGAAAAGAAAAAATTTCTAGATGCCTGCGAATTTTGCTTACTGTCATCCGTGCATGCCTCAGGACAAGTGATGTAGGTTGACTACTCGCGACTGCACGACCTCATTGGCTGATCAACAGTTGAGCCTTCATTATTAACTACAAGTGTCCTTGGGACATGCTCGACAGCTTACTGTCGGCCAATGTGTAAAACAGACCTTTTAANTCATTATTAACTACAAGTGTCCTTGGGACATGCTCGACAGCTTACTGTCGGCCAATGTGTAAAACAGACCTTTTAACAGGCTAGTATGGTATTCTATATCTTATATTTTCGTGCCAACACCCAAAGTTTCAACTGTTCCTATGAATCGAAATATTCCGTAAAAAAATTCACGTGCACCTAATTTCTGAAAACTGGAAGTGAGCAGCATAACATTGTTAACAATAAGAAAGGAATAAGAACAGATGGGAAATGTTTTTTTTGACATGACTTGTCACAGAACTTGAGTCATTCGATACTTGAAGTGCTGGCACTTGGAAAACTTAACGAATGTGATGGTTGCTCGTTTGGCAGTCGAAACTTTGAGGCACGGCGGGCCTGTCTTAAAGATGTCATGCTATTCTTATGAAGAGGAGACCGAGCTACCGACATCGCTTAGATTCTGTGAACTGACAAAGGAATACGGCCTTTTACAATTCATCACCTGCATTTTCTGTTTCTTCTTGTCTCTCCTTANTCATTATTAACTACAAGTGTCCTTGGGACATGCTCGACAGCTTACTGTCGGCCAATGTGTAAAACAGACCTTTTAAAAGGCTAGTATGGTATTCTACATCTTATATTTTCGTGCCAACACCCAAAGTTTTAACTGTTCCTATGAATCGAAATATTCCGTAAAAAAATTCACGTGCACCAAATTTCTGAAAACTGGAAGTGAGCAGCATAACATTGTTAACAATAAGAAAGGAATAAGAACAGATGGGAAATGTTTTTTTTGACATGACTTGTCACAGAACTTGAGTCATTCGATACTTAAAGTGCTGGCACTTGGAAAACTTAACGAATGTGATGGTTGCTCGTTTGGCAGTCGAAACTTTGAGGCACGGCGGGCCCTTGGTAANTAAAGTGCTGGCACTTGGAAAACTTAACGAATGTGATGGTTGCTCGTTTGGCAGTCGAAACTTTGAGGCACGGCGGGCCCTTGGTAACTGTCTGTCTTAAAGGTGTCATGCTATTCTTATGAAGAGGAGACCGAGCTACCGACATCGCTTAGAATCTGTGAACTGACAAAGGAATACGGCCTTTTACAATTCATCACCTGCATTTTCTGTTTCTTCTTGTCTCTCCTTANTTCTGTGAACTGACAAAGGAATACGGCCTTTTACAATTCATCACCTGCATTTTCTGTTTCTTCTTGTCTCTCCTTAATTCAAATAATATTTACCCTCAAGTTAATTGCGTTATACTTACAAAAGTGTATAATATAAATCTGCCATAAAAATATAATGACGATATACCCTCTGGCTACTTACTCGTGGATATGACACGCTTTTGGGAAAAATTAGTTACGACTCATCGTCTTTCCGCTCCATGAAGATAAGTTCTGTACCTTGCACAAAGTACACAATTTACCAACGTAGCTGTAGGACGTAAGTCACTTCACTGCTCTGCTCGACATTTGGATTACAGGCAGAATCATCAACTTTTACAAGTGTCTCCATAGATGACACACTTTGCGTTGCCTGCCGTAACCCAGTTGGTAACACATGCTTTTGTGTGTTCATGTTGGCATATCTTGCATGCAAAATAATTTCACAAATTTAAGATTCCCGTCAAAAGTTAATAACGTTTAGTTTTCAGTGGCATGACTTGTTTATTAAAATACTATGGTTTTTCAACTCTTCAACTTCAAACATTTCCAACTTGTGCGTATTTTGCGTGAAATGCAACGCTCCGATTCGTCTCGCGCTGTCACAAACAAAGACACGGTGCGTAAGCGAAGCCATGATCGTTGCTGTTCCGTTTGAGTGAAAATGTGTCAATTTAGCGTTTGCTTGCTGTAAACATTGTTAACAAAGCGAACTTGTGTAGCAATTAATTATTATAATTTCCGAGTAGTTCCGCTTTCGGTGCTTAATTACTTGTTCGTTATCATTGTCACATCACAGCATTGGAACTTTTCGCCAGTGTGTTAAAAATCGTTTTCTTGATGGAATTATGAGTGTTTGTGATATAAAACCAATCTTCCTCTATGAATCGCCCACAGAACGAACACTTATTCTCACGTGCGGATTCTTTCCTTTTTTCTAGTGCATCCGTTATTGAAAGGGGCGAACTTTGGACATTATCTCTATTTAAATTGCATAAATGCTTACGAATTCCTCTACTATCAGCGTCAGACGTCGTGGCACTTGTTTGAGTGGTGGTGCGGTAGTTTTCTGGGGAGAGGGGAGACGGCTGCGCGCGCCGCTCTGGCTTTATAGCACCCGGCCTGAAAACATTANGCGGTAGTTTTCTGGGGAGAGGGGAGACGGCTGCGCGCGCCGCTCTGGCTTTATAGCACCCGGCCTGAAAACATTATCCCATCGCATGCAGTTCAACTACAGAAGTCGTTTACGACGAATGCCAGTGGATGTTCTAGTTGATATAAAAAGGTTATTCATAGCAGTGAAAGAGAAATAGTAAAACATAAGGGTAGGTTTGGTTAGCGCGAGGCTAAAAACCTATGTGTTCAAAATACCGAACAACAAAGCNAATAGTAAAACATAAGGGTAGGTTTGGTTAGCGCGAGGCTAAAAACCTATGTGTTCAAAATACCGAACAACAAAGCATCTGATAGAATAGCAAATTACTATGGCATCAGTTGAAGGTCTGTTGTCCTAAGCGCAAGGGAACAGTGNACAAAGCATCTGATAGAATAGCAAATTACTATGGCATCAGTTGAAGGTCTGTTGTCCTAAGCGCAAGGGAACAGTGAAAATAGCGTCTAAACTAACCGTAAATTACTCCTGAGTGAAAAAAAAGTATTTTAAATATAGCACCAATATTTATATACGTAAAACCCTTATTTTCTATGTATCAAGACTCAGGTACACGCGCATCATATGCCTCATCGTCTGTTTAGGCTATACACGGTAAAGTGAACACTTTTGAAAACCTTCTCATTAGGAAAAATAGTCAATAAGTACATTTTATTTTAGCATTAGACGTTAACTTTCAAGTGTAGTGGAGTATACACACTGTGTTTATTACCTACATGGCAAAATATATGTAAAAAGGTGGTTAAATGATAAAAAATGTCTGAAAGGAAAAAAGTAACAAGGGCCTCAAAAGTGATGACTTTATCGCGAACAGCCTATATTCAAGGCACAGAACTGGTGTGTAGTCTTTCCTTCAGCAACTTGCCTCTATAAAATAATTTAAAANAACAGCCTATATTCAAGGCACAGAACTGGTGTGTAGTCTTTCCTTCAGCAACTTGCCTCTATAAAATAATTTAAAAGCATTAAAAAAAAGTGTGAAATTTTCCAATTGCCAAAAAGTAAGCTAAATAATCTGTAGCAGCTAGTTACTAGTAGTGCATTTACTTCGGAATCTTCGTTTTAAATAATGACAAACCATTATGGTCGCAAACTGAGATTTCAGCCATGCACGGAGACAGTAATACAGAATACCTGTTGGAGTACAGATAATCGCACAGTAAACTGGACTCACAACCATCCGTTGCATCCGTCAGCCAGTCATCCGTCTGTGTTGTTATCCGTCGCCTCAGTTGAAAACGACNGCCAGTCATCCGTCTGTGTTGTTATCCGTCGCCTCAGTTGAAAACGACTTACAACAATCTGTCGTCCGTAGGCAAAATTTCAGTGTGAAAACTTAACATCGCGATCCTTCTTTCGTCGGTAGTATATTTTGTTTTGAAATACCATTTTCAAAAGTGAAAACATTTTGGGGGAGAATATATTTTTACGTGATAAGAATTTATACTGAATTGTTGTTTACATGTTACATTCCTGAAATTAGCACCAACGATAAAGAAACACCTATCCACAGCCGTGCGTGTTCACGTTTATGGAATGTCGTCAGATGGCGGTGGCCTGTCCATCCTTTCGTCAAAAGTTAAAGTTTGGGAAACATTTGTTGGATGGCCGGATAGAAAACCAGTTGTTCAACGATTGGATGAAGATCACCGGACGGACAGGCGACTGATGGTTGTGAACCCAGATTTACTTATTAGACCCGCTACAGCTCCTGGTCGTGTCCAGTCCCATAACTGTAGGACTAGAGAGCCACGACGTCTGGCGCGGACAGTAGAACATTCCCAGGTAAGAAGTGGTGACTTCTTATCTAGCGCATTTATTCTGGTTATGCATTTATTGCAGGAATCACAAGAGGCCGAACTATGATAAGTGATTTATAATTCTATAAGCCTAGCCACTTTATAGGCTTAATGGGAATCTAGTGTTATTCCACTCTCAAAATGTAGAGTATTTTTAAAGTATTATTTTTAGTGAAGTTAATACATTCATAGCACGTGTTCAGTTACGTGAGATTGTGAACTTCAGGTCAAACCTAAATTGAATATGTTAACTACAGCGCGTGAAAGCCCAGCTACGTAAACGTTTAAAAAACGCAATGAAGTTCAAATATATTTCATAACGTTTATGTAAACCGTCACTTTTTGAGCCTGTAGAACAACGCAAGTTTGCAATTTTAGTTGTATCATACTACATTGTATTCGTACTTACATTGTACTCTCTAATGTACAAATTTATTTGGAAATCTGTTAGGCATTTTTCAGACTTATTAATGTTTATTTAATCTAGGCAAAGTGTAAACACATAAAATAAATACCATTATGAATATAAAATTAACTTGCTATGCATTTTTGGCANTAATCTAGGCAAAGTGTAAACACATAAAATAAATACCATTATGAATATAAAATTAACTTGCTATGCATTTTTGGCATAAGAAATATGCAAATTGTTGCCTGATGCTGCGAAACGATGCAAAAGGCTACAATGCTAAAAGGCATAAGCAAGCTAATGTAAATCATTGTAGCCTCTTTTTATAGCGTCACAGAATCAGTCAAGGTTTTACGTATTTCTATACAATATTTCCTTAAGCTGAAAGTTGCACTTAATAGCAAAACATGTTAAAGGGTGAACACAAGGATACAAATAAAATAGGTGATCACAAAAAAATTAAACTTCATCCAAATTCACATTCCCTCCATGTCAACCTATAAAATAAACATTCAGAGAACATTTAATATATTTTATGAGTTACTAGTGAAGGCGTGAATCTCATTAAACTGCCCACTGAATTAATTACGCTCTTAAGTAATACACACTCACTTTAACCGCAGCAGGAATACGTTAAACATTTGTATAGTACAACACGTAACAATACGTTTGTGGCAAAGTTGCACAAAAACAGCAACTGAAAATTATTTTGTATCTAAGTAAAACACAGGACTTACTGTTATTTTAAATTGACCTTTATTTAAAAAATAAATTAAGAAATGTTTTTACAAATGCACGTTGTAGATCTAGCAGTTTCAAGTTTTTGCGTAAAATTTTAGTTTTAAGTTACGTGTAGGTTACTCACAAAATCCCGCAATCATTGGTCGAGAGTACTGAAATTTCTGCGGCAATGAGTCAACAGCTTACATAACAAAGAGCATTGCTTCGACGTGTCAAATCGCTGAAGCAGAGGAATACATTAGCAGAACAACAGGATAGGTGTTAAATTCCCAGAAATTTCCACATGTGGCTTTCTTTGCTGAGATGGACAGTTCACTTAAAATAACACCTTGAGTACAGAAAGTTTTCCTTCCTATATGTAGACCACACACGGGGCCTTCCTATCTATAGTCATTTTTACATGCGAGCCACAAAATACTAAAGCGATTAGGGCGACATTCTTACTCAGCATAAAGTGCCTCATCGTCTCTACACGCAAGATACTGAAAATCGTGTTCAAAATAATTGCGGTCCTGTGCGTAAGTATACGACTTCAAGCGGCGGATCTGCAATATTAATGATACAATTCTGTAAAAAATTAGTACATTGGACTAAATTCGCAAATAGAGAGCATGTTTTTAATATGGCATTAGGGAAAGAATGATTTGGTTATAGCGAAAGGGTTAAAAACGATGTTTGCAACATGCGAGATGTCTTGAGTAACCGTGAATATTTTTAAAAGAGGACGTGGAGGTAATGGTTGAGGTATTTTAATNCAACATGCGAGATGTCTTGAGTAACCGTGAATATTTTTAAAAGAGGACGTGGAGGTAATGGTTGAGGTATTTTAATTTTTTTAATCACTCTAATGCCTTGAGAATATCATAGCCACGCCCGGCGTGTGTCGAGGAAATTATCCCGTGTCAATGATCACTCGCAATTTTCACGCACCTGACACCGCGGTGACGTCAGNCAACATGCGAGATGTCTTGAGTAACCGTGAATATTTTTAAAAGAGGACGTGGAGGTAATGGTTGAGGTATTTTAATAATTTTTATCACTCTACAGCTCATTACACATCATGAAGAGCGAATGCCTTGAGAATATCATAGCCACGCCCGGCGTGTGTCGAGGAAATTATCCCGTGTCAATGATCACTCGCAATTTTCACGCACCTGACACCGCGGTGACGTCAGCGCCACGCGACTGCTCTATAAGTACACAAAACAAACCCGCAGCTGACGGTAATTCGGTCTGATAAAACAACCGATTATATGTGAAACAAGCACGAATGTTTACGGCAGAAGTGCGTAGAGGAAATCAGAGGCGGTGGATAAATTGGCAACAGCGGCCGGCGATATTCAACAACAGGCCCGCTCGTTTGCACTAGAATTCCGGAGCACAAAACCGAGTGGTGGTTTGGGGATGGGGTGAGGTGAAATAGATAAATCAGTCGATCACACAGTGGCAACGAGGGCCTCTGGTGGGCGCTGCACTCGTTATTGTTTACGCTCATCGCGGGGGTCCGAGCACGGGCAAACAGCAGCGAGGTTTGCGAATAGTGCAGTTGTTTCCCGTCACCCTCCGGGGGCGCACGCCACTGAATACGGAAATGACTTGAACACGATAATCACGACCCGGTCCAACCCCACATGGAAGGGGGGAAGGGGGAGCGATTGTTGCAATGCTGCCATGGAAACCTGCAATNGCAGTTGTTTCCCGTCACCCTCCGGGGGCGCACGCCACTGAATACGGAAATGACTTGAACACGATAATCACGACCCGTCCAACCCCACATGGAAGGGGGGAAGGGGGAGCGATTGTTGCAATGCTGCCATGGAAACCTGCAAAGTTATCTAGTTTCTTTCACAGCGGTGCGATTGCGGGGAAAAGTCGTGGTGGGGTGATATGGGATGGCAAACCTGCCATCTCTACGGTTAACCTACCTAGCGATCAGTAGCTCGCAATTAAGGTATGAGGGAGGCTTACAGTGTGTATTATTACCCCTGACTGTGCAACATACAGAACTCTTAAAACAGCAGTACACCCTCTACGAAAACTGCCAGAACACTGCGATTTATGTTGCATTATGAAAGAAGACTGCAACTATCTAAAATATGTACCTTGATAGCAAGTAATCTTAATTGTATTTTTTTAAATCAATTAATGGGAGTCTATTTTTAAATTTGATGTATGTCAATTTTTCATGCTCATTATTTTGCACTTTCTGCAAAAAAAAACCTTTGTAAAATATTACCATAATAATCATTATGGTCAAATGTATGGCAAAGTAAGTACTTATTTTTACAAATCTTTTAATATTATATTTAATGCACGTCAATTGTACATAAAATAAATTATAATGTTTTTTTAAATCAGCAATAATGTTTTTTTTTCTTACAACCGTAGTAATTATTTTAATTGCCCAACTTAACGAAAATTCCCTTTGCAAAATAGGCTTATTGAAGCAAGTAAAAAGAAAATGCGCACAAATCTTGATTTAAAATATATTTTTGTAAATTAACTTTTGAAAACATTTTTAAACGTATATTCCAGTAAAATGCGTCCTCCTTTCATTTAGAACATAAACTGTACATTCATGACAATTTTGTTAGCGTGTGTACTACTTTGTAAAGAGTTCTGCGTGCGTGTTAAGTGGTTGAGTGCAGTGCTTCATTGAAAGCCACTCTGCTTCTACCATTAGCATGCGTTTGTGAAAGTAGGATATTTGGCTATTGTCCTAAACAAGTGGACTCTCAGTCTCACTGGTTAGACAGAGTCAGCGATTCGAACACAGGCAACGGAGAAACGGGAATATTGCGGACTGTGAGTCTCGAGAGTGAAATAGAATGGAAACCCCCGTGGTGTAAGAGTTTCCTTTGAGATGTCCCGTTTGCTCCACCGTCACCATTCGGTTACGGCTCCATCCCCATCTCATATCTCAGACTGACCGGAGTGAAGTCTCTCTGGTAAGGGTTGCTGACTTCATAGATCACTGGCTCTTTGACGTAAGTGTAGACCGTTGTTATGAAGTTATCAGGCCTTAGCTGAATGGCCTACCTGATCACACCTTCAAACATGGAACCAGGACACGAGCGTGATTGCAAAAACACCTTGCGAAAGACATTTGCAGAAATCCCCTCTACCAGCCAGTAAACGGGGCCGAAAATATTAAACAACGCTTCCGATATAGGCCAGCGTATCACCGGGAGCGGCGTCTTCTGTCGTCGACCCAACCAGAGTGAAGACCACGGAAGATGGGTGTGTCCGGCCGTCGTTAACCGCCTCCTAGAATTAGCTTCCAGCAACATGAACAATGTGGGGACTTTCCAATTAGATTGCGACAGTAATGGCGTGGGTTATTAAATCTTAACATAATAAATAAGCAACTTGGTATTCGATTTAAAAGCTCCCCTGATCAATAGTCACGTAAATAGTTATAGTATAATCCTTATGTGTTATAAACTCCATCTTATACTGCTGTGCTCTACCTAATCATGATTCATTATTTGAGCTACACCCGTAGCACCTTTCACGTATGAATGGCTTAAAAGCTCATTCAAACACCGTGCACGAAGGCGCGTGCAGCGTGCTGATTTACGAACCCAGTTCTGCTAGAAATTTTATGTTATTCTGGCAATACACCCGAGAGAAAGAGAGCGAGAGAGAGAGCGAGAGAGAGAGAGAGAGAGAGAGAGACAGACAGACAGACAGACACACAAACACACACAAACACACACACATCCACAGAAAAGAGTTATTAAAAACCACAGAAAAGAAATGCCTTAGGTTTTTATAAGAATGATATATTTCTTAAAAATATAAAAGTTCGTCGTGTGTTGGGAAACAGACTTAGAAATGCTACTTACTGCCAAAATATGAGTTTATGGACAATTTTTTTTCTTAAATTTAGAATTTTTGTCCTCCTTTCATATAACCGTGCTCGATTCGAGCGCTTTTACTGGAGAAATGTGAGACGCAACTTCATCTTTGGCGCTATAAATGTTATTCATTAAAATGTTTCAAATCGGCTTGTTGCTGCACAATGAAGGTGTGCTAATACATTAAAAATGGCTTAGTTAGTGTATCGAAAGTAACTGACCTAAGATGGCATATGCATCCGTATCAGTGCCCCGAACCTGCCAGTGAGTTTGTCGGTGGAGTTCATATCCATCCTGTGTAAGTTTTAGGATTAAAAAATTTTATGAAGTTTTTTTAATGCTTTCATTTATGACTCATGTACACTTCTCTCGGCAATAAAAAAAAGTTCTAATGCAAACGTTTCCAGAACATAAAAAACTCGATCTAGTATGCACCAGTAACAAATTGTTAAACTATTGAATTGTTTGTTGGTTTATAAGCTATGATCGCATTGTAAAATGATTTCCTAGAAGAACACATCAATGTAGAGTTGAACTTATGTGAGAGAGATGGCTCAGTTTTATGAGGAAAATTTGATTATCTTATTCTAAAAAAATCAGAGGAAATTCCGAATATCTGCAATTTTTTGAAATATTAATTTAGCTGCATTTTTTTTCTTAATCTCAAATTTTTGCTTTTTGAAAAGTTTTGAATTTATGTTTAAATATTTATACAAATATTTATATTTTTTCTATAAATAAATTTTGCTGAGCTAAATAAACATGTCTATAGTTAACAAAACAATGATTAGAGATCATTAATATAAAAGTTTTGAATATTATAAAAACTGACAGCATTTAATTGAGAAATTAATTAAAACCATTAGTAAAATAATTATTACTTTTTTTTTTAAATATGACACGGGTAAGTTAACCTATATTTAAATATTATTTTTAAATAATATAAATTTCAAGAGATTAAATAAAATTTATGGTAAACTTCCTTTAAGTGCTCTAAGGGACTTAGGTAGTTAAAATAATCCGCAAAATTGTATATAAATAGTTTTGTAAATACATGTATTTAAATTACTTTAAGTACATTTTTATTCTCCTCCACTTATTTAGATATAATATTTAAAGTAATTGTAAATTTTCACATTTCGGAGAGAATAAACAATTTAATTGAAACTATCATAAATGTAAGTGAGGGAAATATTTTCAACGGAAGAATGAAGGTTTAACTTGAAATGAAACTCTACCAATTCTATCGTGTAATATATCCATGTACAACATTGAACGATAATGAAAGTTTATGCATCCNGAAATGAAACTCTACCAATTCTATCGTGTAATATATCCATGTACAACATTGAACGATAATGAAAGTTTATGCATCCCCAAATACACAAGTAATAAAAAATGTACACGTTTATTTCATCATGTCCGAACACACTATAAACAAATTGTTACTCGTCCTGCACTTGAGAGTCGGTCTGCTGATGACAGACGACATGATATCCGGTGCAATCGTTCCTACACAATCAAAAAGGAGTAGATGATAAAGGGAAGTGTGGTCTCCTAGGATAGCGACAGGTGCAGTAGAGTGAGCTCCCATGCTCCGAACAAGTTTGTCGAGCTGTTCTCGGGGTTCGTAGTCCAATCTTTGCTTCAAAGCTTCCCGAAGTTCCTGAGGGGTAAGTGGAGGTTTTGGGCGCCCAGAAATAGGAAACTTGAGTTCACCCAGAGCATGCTCGATACAAGTTATATGGGGAATCCTGCTCACCCAATCCTAGCGGAATCCTGCTCGCCCAATCCAAGCGGAATCCTGCTCGCCCAATCCAAGCGGAATCCTGCTCGCCCATTCCAAGCGGAATCCTGCTCACCCATTCCAAGCGGAATCCTGCTCGCCCAATCGAAGCGGAAGACATCCTTGGTTTCCAGGTAGTCATTCACCAACGCTGTTTCATGTAGACTTTCGCTGGCATCCACCAACTGGAATTGTGCACTTGTTGCACCCCTGAAAAGCCTGGCTTCATTTTAAGTTGGACATCTCTGTACAGCTGGCGTATTACACTATCGTGGTGAAAAACTTATATCGGCGTAATTTTACCTAAAATGTAGTCACTTCAGAATATGATTTCACTCACTTCTTGATGTTAGCTGGACTGTACATCTGCCCCGCAGTTTCCGTCATTAACATGCCGAAGACTGAACCTGGACTCGTCCTTAAACATGACTCTTGCTGATACCGAATTCACACGTACGCCAATCACGAAGCTGCAACCGCCAATCAAAAACCGTTCCCGTTTTCCGCACGAGCCACGGCGAAAAGTTGAGCTCGCGCAGGAAATTTTTCTCGCGGAAAGAACAGCATCGCCGACATCCCACTGGTCCACTGTTTCATATGGTTTATACTAATAGTTCTTGATTACCAAAGGTGTCAACGATATCAACATCTGCGGTGGTTGTGTGTTTTTATAATGAAATATGTAAATCCCAATATTAATTTCAAATTTCACTTAAAGCCCTTTCAAACGAACGTAGTTTGAAAATTAATCGACTGGTATCACTAAACTATAATTAATTGGATTTGTAAAACCAAATTATAAACACTTAAAATTAATTCAATAAGATTCTCACAGCGTTAAAATTACTAACATATAGAACTAACATCGCAGCGTCAAGTTTGTTTTTCACTAATTACTTTAAAAAAATGGTATTATAAATAATGACGGAACTCGCCTAGTCGTAAATTGAGTTTCTGAACAAACACAAAAACGTTGCTGCAGAAAACCCGCTTACACGTAAACAACCATAGGTTCTATCTACTCTCTCTCTCTCTCTCTGTTTGTGGTGGTCAGCGTCAGTATGGACCAAGCTTCATCGTTTTCTGATCTACGATGANTGTAGAACTAACATCGCAGCGTCAAGTTTGTTTTTCACTAATTACTTTAAAAAAATGGTATTATAAATAATGACGGAACTCGCCTAGTCGTATTGAGTTTCTGAACAAACACAAAAACGTTGCTGCAGAAAACCCGCTTACACGTAAACAACCATAGGTTCTATCTACTCTCTCTCTCTCTCTCTCTCTGTTTGTGGTGGTCAGCGTCAGTATGGACCAAGCTTCATCGTTTTCTGATCTACGATGAATGTTTTCTACGACACGCAACTTTGGCAGTATTGTGCACAGCATCCAATGGGATGCACTTCATGGACCCTTCAGGCATACTTTCACGCAATACANGAATGTTTTCTACGTCACGCAACTTTGGCAGTATTGTGCACAGCATCCAATGGGATGCACTTCATGGACCATTCAGGCATACTTTCACGCAATACACGCGGAGCTGCTCCTACCTGTGGCTGCTCTCTGATCCCTAGAGAAGTCTTGTGCTGCATCCCGACTGCAGTGTCTGTCCTTTAGAGTCCAGTCACGACTCTCTCGTCATGTTGCACTCCTGGCACGTTCGCTGCTAAAGGAGTGACATACATTTATATCCAGTCAACATCTCTCCCAAACCCAGTGAGTAGCACACTGTGGGAAGTGTATGGCTTGCAGCACCTTCATCGAAGTTTTGCCTGCTTCAAGTAGAGAAAGGTTATGTTGAATTAAACTAAGTTCGTTTGGCACAATTAAATTAATTGTTTATATAGGGGCAATATAATATTCTGTAGTTTAAACTAAATTACGTTTTTATTTGGTTTACCCAAACAGTATTATTTAGTTGGTATGACTAAAGATTTGCAGGACGTACATTAATCTATTTCGATTATCATTTGAAAAGATAAAGTTCAAAAAGTGCTCCAAACCCGGACATATAGCGCCCGAGCAACCTCCACCTACGTGACTATTGGTGATGTAGGCATGTTTTAAATATATACATTTTAAAATACAGGAAACATGGCTAAATATTTCATGTAATAGCTTTACTTCTTTTGCTCCCTGTTTAACTTATCTAATCGTTATTGTTTGTATCAATATTAAGCATCAATAAATTCACTAACAAACACTGCTATTATCACAATCGTCATAAAAATTACAAACAAACTCTCGAGCTGTATTTTAGAACCAAGACAATAAAATGAGAGGTCAATCAATGTGACAAGTGTTTTGTGGAATAAAAACTGTAGGGACTAAATTATCTAGGTTTTAAATGTACTTTATAGATAAATATCTTCTTTTATCCTACATAAACAGAATTCCTCAATGTAACAAATGCATATGCACAGAATTTAAAAATAATTCAGGTTTTAATTTGGATAAAACCACTTTGGAAACAACATGATGGGAAAGACTAGTTTGGATAAACAAAGAAGGGAAAATACTAGTTTTGGAAAATAAAGAAGGGAAAAGACTAGTTTCAGAAAACAAAGAAGGGAAAAGACTAGTTTTTTAACATACAAAAATGCAACCAAGCCGTTATAGTCTTGTATTCGCTACAATATTATTTACATTTATCAATAATTTCATCTGGCTTTGTAACAAAGCAGTTATAATACTGTTTTTACTTGAAAATCATTTTAATGCATTAAACATTGTCTCTTGGTATGTGTCTAAGATTGCCGAATTACCTAAGTACTTTCTTTTACCTATTAAAAAATTAGCCTTTGAAAAAGGCGCAAATTATATTATTAACACACACTCAATACATACAGATTGTCATCTTCAATGAACAACTTTTCTTCTTAATTTCCTTATTTCTTGGACTCCTCCACTATTCCAGGTTTATCAGTTATTTCTTTGTACTACTATAAACTTTAATTGTCTCACCAACTGTCCACAAAGTGCTTTTACAAAACGTTTCCCATGCACGACCTTTTTGAGTTTGAAGTGTTATACACTGTACTTCAATTAATACAAGACTAATCCCAGCAAAACATTTGCCCTTCCCACAGATTCACTTGAACTGAAATAAATAGGTTAGGCTATGGATTTACCCTTTAATGACAAATGTAGATGAAATATTACTGTTCAAGAAAATTCGTTTGCAGGTGACTTCAGATTTTCAGACACTACTGATTTCCAGGCCAAAACCACAATTAACTAACTAAATTACTCTCTACAGCTTTTGATAATATCAGAAGAATGCGATATTTGTGGCTAAAAGTACTTAAGATAGCATGACTGGAAAATACGTAAGAAAAAGAACTGGATTAGACTGTTTTTGATTATAAGTTCCAGACATCGAAGAGAACTGTATTGGAACGTACACAAGGGTGGATAAGGCATGTTTTGCTAATATACTGTTATTTTCATTGAAGTTGTCGAATAAATGATAAAGCACGAAATATTCTCTGAAAAATGGCAATCTGGAAGGAGAATTAAAAGCGTGGTTAGCTTAATTTTCATCAATTTGGGACGAGGCACCTTTTGGAACTGCACTCCACAAATATATACATTTGATTCAACAAAATACTTTGTTGACAGTCTTATTTTGTTGGTACAACACAGAAGTTTTGTGTATTCGAGTGTTTATTTTCTTATATGAACAGAATCAATATTGTTGTAAGTTTTGATTGCACAGTAAAATATTTTTTGGGGCTACTTTATATATGTTTAGCAATATGTAAACACGCATTTTGTTCTCTGGAACAAACCCTTCTCTCTCTCTCTCTCTCTCTCTCTCTATCTATCTATATATCTATCTATCTGTCCATCTATCTCTTTCTCTCTCTCGGTAATGGTTCCTCCTTGTGTAATATTGTCGATAAGCATTATTTCAAACATCTTAGTTGGATTCATAACAACTGCACTTCAAGGACGCACATGCTGCCCCTCCGTCACGTGCTGTCAACTGCAACGCTAGAAACATGTCTCTGATCGTGTTTATAGCGTCGTATTGCAGAACCTACGTTGACCACGCTTGTTCGTACAGCTCGGAAATCATACTAATTATATTTCTTACAAGAATTTATGTATATTCGTATCGCTCATGCAATCGGCTAGTTTCACGCCTTGGATACTCACTCGGTTCACCACTTTCCATTCAAACACTTTTTTTTGGCGTTTTTGGGCACACTTAGCGTTCGGAAATTTTCAGTTTGTTGAACAATAGTTTCAGGAACTGTCTCGTCATTCGCGGTATCGCCCACACACTCGAGTAACTTCCCAGAACTGAAGCCAACTCAGAACTGAACTCGGTTTCACAGTGTCAGCTGAAATAAACCCTTCGATGTTCTTCAGAGAATTATCCGTCTTTTACCGTCCCACCTAGGAGAAAAGGAGGGAGGCATACTTGTCAGACGGACTTGCCCCCTTTCGCTCGGATGTTGTGTCCCCTTCACCAGCTGGCAGCAAACACCGCTCGCGCTGTGAAATGATTCGAGTAATCCACTCAATATTCCAGCAATGCATTAGCCATCGTCCTGCGTACTTTGGCAGTCTAGAGATAGCGCGAGCACATTGCGTTAACATTAATGCTTACAGAAACTCTTCCTAAACATCTGTAAGTTCATTACAATCTGAACGCGTGTAATTTACTAGCTTTCCTTGCACAGTAGTTTCTCGTTAAATAAGTCGCTTTTGAAAACTATTTAACAGAATGTACATGGTGTTAGTACATAATTAAACGAAAACAAATGACCAATAATAACAATAACTTTGCTAACGTACTTTTAAAAGTAGTTCCATGACTTAACATCACATTATAGTGTAATAATACTTTAATTATTAAATTAGTAGTATTTTGGCAAATTAATGTTTTTTATAATACTGATTAAGGTAACAAAATCCTGTTTAATATAACTAAATATCCAGCCACCCATAATGAGGCTGTCTATTGACACTCATGTTGTTAGAATTATATTTGCAATGGGGGAGAGTGATTTAATAAAAAACTACTTCGGAATATATGCCACTGTAGAGCTATTTTGCCGAGGAAAACATAAAGGACGACATTACAAACATACACGAGAGCAGGCCATGAATAACAGTTGTCAATGGATATTAAAAAAAAATTATAATCCCACAAGGAATGCAGTCAAGAGTTCTACTAAACTAAAGTTAATAAAACAAAACAGGTCAAGTAACAAACGAACGAGAAACAAAGACATAATAATATACACAAATACACGCACAAAACGCTTTACGACTCAACGAAGACAACAAATGCCAACAAATACAAATAAGCTGTGTAACTAAGCGTTCTTCTGTGCTGGCATCGTTGTGTCGTTAGGTATAAGAGCTTACACATGTTTCTTCGCTTCGGTGTCTGTTTGTGTTGTCTTTGTTGAGTTGGGTACAGCTTTGTGAGTGCATTCGTACATATTTTCTTGTCTTTGTTGCTCTTTGGTTCGTTACTCGTCCTACTAGTCTTGACATGTTCTCGTGTATGTTTTTATTGTCATCATGTGTGTTTTCCTTGACATGTGCTCTGCAGTGACATATGTCCAAAGTAATTGTTTGTTTAGTGGCACTCACTTCTTTCCATTAGGACACCGTGGTGGCCGACTTAGGGATTCCATATTCACATAAACCAGTCATAAATATAGCAATGTAGAGATTCACGAAAATATCACAGATTCAAAAGATTCAAATTTTGTGTAGTTTTATACGTCACTTTCTAAAGTTTTTATGTCATAAAAAGTGCATTATACGCTGGAAAAGGGTAGAATTGGAAACCCCAAAAATAAAAATACATAGATTTTCATCCTAACCGTAGAAAATTTTTAATTTCAAGTACACAAAATATAAACTAATTAGTAAATAAAATCCTTTTTTTGTATGTTGTCTAACACACTCAATTCAAGTTTATTAATGTGGACTGAGCAGCTGATTAACACCAATATTGGAATGTGCTATAAAGAACCTAACATTAAGAGTAAATAAAAGCATGCTACCGTTAACAAAGGGAAACTGGCGCGACTTGGGGCCTGTGGTAGGAATTTTTGTTTGGACACGTAGCGGCCCTGAGTGAACAAGACACTACACACGATAACCATATGGGAGGAACTGTATTGTTTTTTACACTGACCGCTGCCACATGACTGTGCCAATTCCCTAAAGTGTTCTTTCACTCTAGTTGACGGCACTGTCTTATTCGCGTACAAATAAAAGAAATGCGTATATTACATTGGTCTTAGTACGTTTCTGTTACCGTTGTGTTTTGAATCACCAATACGAACAATTTTTAAATAAAAAGAAGCTTTTTAATAACCAAGGCATTAGTGCGGTAGTTTTTAAAATTATATTACAAATAACCAAATCAATATAAACTCAAGTTTTGTTTACACAGCGAATTATTTTTGGGGCTACTAGTTATATCTTTAAAAATATACACACGCGTATTTTTTTGGTTGTAACAAACCTCTCTCTCAGTGATGGCACTTCCTTCCATAATATTGTCAATAAGGGTTATTTGAATCATCGAGATTCCCAAGAACACATGGTTTAAAGTGACAACATGATGATGTGTTTGCCTCGTATGAATGCACACGCTGTCGGGTATAATATTTGTAATCTAAATAGCAGGACCTTTAAAGAAGTATCGAAACGTGGTACACTTCATACTTGTGGGTTAACACCTCGTCAGCCGCGGGGTTTGTTAACAGGGGGGACAAGTGACTTGGACAATAGGGAATGGGGAATGAATCGGCCGTGGTCCTATCAAGGAACGGTCCATGCATTCGCTTGGAGTGATTTCGTGGGATTCAGGGGGAAATATGTAAAGGGGGATGGCCAGATCGGGAATCAAACCTGACGGCTGATTACGAAACATTAATCATAGCAAGTTTCGGCTAGTAGAGAATCTATTTCTCTCCTTGTGCACCGCGCTCGGAAGCGGTCCGGTTATAAACACTTTGCGTTTCGTTGTTATTTCGCAGATTTCGAAATGGGACGAAGTCGTGCCGGAGGTGATGGCGAGATGTGATTACAAACGCTTGATTTGTGCAGGCGACATGGCAGTTGGCATGTGCTACTCACCACACGCGTCCTTAGCCGTGGAAAGCTTGGCGAATTCAGATATAATTTACTTCAAACTAAGTGATCAATAAATTAACATATTATGAAATATTGCATCAGTTGTAAAAGAAAACAATTGAATTATTCTCATGATGATACTTATAACTATTTTTGTAGGACACACTTCAAATTTACAGACTGGTGTATGGCGCATTCTTTCTAGTATATTTATATTTTATAAGAATTTCATGTGAAACCTTATAATAAAGATTTCATTTGTTGTCCATCTGAGCCACTACGGCAGGTACAGGATTCATTTGGTGGTATAAAAAAAGTAAGCATCTACTCAAAACGCGTGAATTTGAAGCTTCTGGTCAGTTTCGTGTAAATAAAAAAAGATTACCTCAACCCCTTGACGAGAAACCTCTTGGTGGTCGTGACCAATATTTGGTAAAAAAAGAACTAAGCCACTGCTCATTGTTACGAGCTGCTTAAATTTCTGCGAGGTTCTACATATGACTTGTCAAACCTGTACAATACAGTTCTGCAGAGTTTCTGTGTCTTATGCATTTTTCTTCTCCATCCCGGAACCGCCGACATAGATGCGGCCACTGCGTTTATCAACAGCACTTGAGTAACTCAGACACCAAAGGAATAACCTCGTGGCAATTTAAACTATTGCTTGTAATAGTGAGCAGTGGCTCGGTTTTATTTTTAATATATCCTAAATATAACTTTTTTTTTTTAATTATTTTTATTGACCTTTTTTTATTTTTGTAAATATGTAACATGCACGGATGTTTTTCATTCTTGAACTTTACCATCATCAGGAGTGAAACTTGATGTAACCGATCGAGGCCATCAAGCAGTTGCACACGAGGAGATCGAGGAAAGCTGATTTCATTAATATGAAGCTCACCAGATGTTCCAAATTCATGCGTTTTGAGCAGCTGCTTACGTTTATTTATACGATCCATGGATAAACTAGTATTAAATTTCAGCGTCGTAACTTAAAATACGAAATTGCCTCCATGCAAATGAACTTCATTAGACTCACGTACAGAGCTCATTTAGTTCTGCAGAGAATACTGATTACTACAGCATATCAACTGAATAAGTACGCGTAGGTCACACCGAAATCAACATATCGTGAGAGACAAAGAATGGCTGAACATGTGTTAAGACCGGAACAGTTTAACTGCTCCAAATCAGCGGATTAGACTGCAGTTTTAATTAAACTGCTCCCCTTGAATCAGTTAAATTTTATTCATCATTTCAGTGGCGGAGACAGGGATTTCTACTGATTCCTAGCGAATTGCACTGGCCTGGCAGTAAAACCTCGGTGAATTGTACTGATTCGTCAGTAAAGAAAAATGCTTCAGTAAAGTAATTCCACTGATTGAAATGACAGATTCAGATACAGAGTGCAGACAGAAACAGTGAGATTAGGCAATAGGAGTTACTCACCGCTGTCGGCCAGGTCGGCAGCTGCCAGGGAGCACGAGTCCTTGCTATCCTTGTCCTGCTCCTGATCCTGATGCTCGCCCCACTCCTCTTCCCCTGCAACAATCCACACACGATACCTCGGGCCCCAGTCCACACATACTAGTACACTCTACAGCTCGTCGACACTTCACCTGACCACTATACATGTCTGATGAGTCACTGCCCGCAGCTGCAGCACACCTTATCAAAAGTTACATTTAATTAGTAGACGACGAAAAAGTTTATTTTTGCACTAGTTAAGAGTCAGAACTACGTGCAACTATATACTTTAAAATTGTCATTTAATTTCAAAATATGCCTTCGTTACATACGTGAAATTACACAGAAATGTAAGTTTTTTATATATAACGGAATTATATACAAAAGGCAGAAATATACATAAAAATAAGTCTTTCAAAAGCGCTCATTTAACCGTTTACAAACCCCAGCAGATAACATAACATTCAAAATCACGTAACACGTCATTTAAAATATGTATATATATATATATATATATACATATATATACATATAATAAACTAGTAAATCTGTGTGTCTGTTTGATAAATGGAATACAGTTAAAAAAAATGCACCGTAGAAACAATCTGTTTGTACTGTACATTTGTGTGGGAAACATTTTTCATTCAACTGGTCACTTCGTTTGAAACAACTTCGGAAGCGAGTAAACATAGTACAACATAATTTAGGCAAGATGGGTTATGGCGGTCAATACCGCTCAGTTAAAGCGCTGTTAAGAGGCGTCAAAATCTCGCCACTCACTCTCTCAGTTGGTTGTCAGAGAAACCACTTTTCGGCCCGTGCATCTGTAATTCGCTATTCACATTAACTGTTTCGCTTCTGTTTTCTTCTCCACTGTTCAGCGGAACCTTGTCCGTGCTCGGGGAGGCGGCAGCGGGCGAGGTGACCCAGACAACCGCTTCGTCGGGGGCTCACCTGTGCGCGGTGTTGTCAAATCGCAGCCTTGGGAAATACGGCAACGCCGGGGAAACCCCATCACAAGCTCGCGCTCCCCTCTCCCGCTTCCATGCCGGAGCCAGGAGTTATGGCTTATCTCCTGGTAGGTCGTACGCTCAACAGCGAGAGATGAGGACGTGTGTGCTCCAGTTCGAATTCTATCTCGCCCCACCAGCGTCATACGCTTCACAACTATACTACACCTACGCTCCACACTTTGGCGCCACAATGTGGAACTCTATTAATCGTACAGTCAATTGGGGTTACTTTGTATCTGGTGGGGTAACTTTGAATAACTATAATCATTGTCTTCATGGCATTTTGCAGAGGAAAATATAACTGTAGCTGCGTACTTAAGTATTCGAATATTATCTGCCGAGCTCATGTTTGCTACTCCTTAAACAAATGATGCCAAACACACAGATAGAGTGGTTCAAAAGTTATCCCAGCAGGTGTAAAGTAACCCTGGTTTACGGCACCACACTGCACATACTAAGTAGCTGTTTACTGTACTAACGAAAACATTCAGCACAAAGTTACCAGGTTTTAATATGCTGTTCACTGTAAACTGAGCACTTTTGAAATATCTGCTTAAGATCTACTTGTAGGCACGTTGTGTATTCTTCAACCTTACATAAAATTAACATCGCCTTGATTCTCTTCACTTCTTTCATGCGTCGGTCAAGTGAAACTGTGAAATAATCGGAAAAGAAAACATCATACTTATTTTTCTATCATTACATTTATTTGCTTAAAAAAACAGGAAACTAAAGATATAACTTTAGGAATTAAAAATGTTTAATTAACAGTTATAATTCAACGTCATGACATGGAACTACTTACCGGGCATGGTTACCAAGTGTATAAAAATGGCCCTGGCGTGTGTAACCTCACCATCGTCAAAACTGCTACACCACACGCGGAGCATACATCGATATACCTTCGCCCTTACGACAACAGTACACATTCCAGATTATTCACAGTGGGCAGTAAACGTCGACTGATAAAAAGGTAGGGTGAAAGGCAAGACACTTGTTGCAACAGCTGTCATAACTGAACGCATACATTGCACACGTACGAAAGACAAATATACATTTGTGGAGTTTGTGTAAACCGCAGCTACGCTACACACGTTGACACAAGTGTGGTACTTTATTAGCCGTACCACACTCCGGAAATTCAGCAGAACTTTTTCAAGAAAACCATTCGCCTGTTCACGAAAGTGAAGTGTTTGAAAATGGCTCTGTCAAGCGGTGCGTGTAACCTCTCTATCAATATGGTTGTTGTACAACACGCTGGGCTGGACCTAAGGGAGTAAAAAAGGCGCTGAAGCCTTGGGGCCTCTACATTAGTGGAGCCCCCACAAATTTGCTTTCATCTATTAATTTAATAGAAGTATAAAATTAAATTTTAGAAAATTAAAAATTATGAAATCACAGTTTTATAGATAGTGAAAAATACTTTTTTAAAAAATAATTATACAGTCTTCGTTAAATAGCATTTCAGTTAGTAATTGTTATCGAAAAACTTTAGACTGTAAACATCAATCAAACGAGCGATGGTGTTCCGTGTTTGGCACTGCGTATTAACAAGGCATTGGTTTATTTGTCGCGCTAATTTTTAGAGATTATACTCGTCGATCCTTGTGATGATTTCTATTTGATCTTGATTTGAAAAAAATAAGTGCCCTCCACATCTTTGTTCCCTCGGTGACTTCATCCCTTTTAATCCGTGCCTGACCATACCACACGCGAAGCAAACATCGATACAGTACAGATTTCAGGTAACTCACAGAGGATAGTCCAGGTTCGCTTGCATGTCATCACTAAACACATGCACCATATACAAACGAAAGTTGTTGAAAACTTCCTTATTCTAGAACAGAATTGTCGAAAGTTGAACTCCACAATAACGAAATGCCATAAGTATTTTATAAGTATAGCATATTTGTTTTTTTGACGATGATTACATTAGAGACGGAAGCATTGGCTCGGAATATCAGGAGCGGGGAGGGAATAAAATGCAATGACATGTATTCATAAATCATACAAGCATTTATTTACCTTAAGAGATTTCGGAAAATCCTGCGAAAACCGAAATCAGGAAGGCGAAATGTGAGTAGAAGTTGGCCCCCCGGTCCAATGTGTTTCACTGCGCCATCGGACAGTGGTAGCGTAGCGGTTAGAGCACTCACCTCCCACCGCGGCGAACCAGATTCGATTCCCGGCGGGTTCGCTGCCGGATTTTTGCATGTGGGAACCGTGCTTGACGATGCCGCTGGTCAGCGGGTTTTCTCGACGATCTCCTGTTTCCCCGTCCTTGCATTCCGGCGCTGCTCCATAATCACCTCAATTCACCCTCGTCGGCTCTCAAGACCTCGCAGCCTTAACCTCTAACTCTCCAATGCACCATATCGTTCGACAATACCAAGAAGTTACAGGAAGGTAGAAAGTAGAATTTAAGGGTTACATAAAGAACCAGCAAAACGCCTGAGAGTTTCCTGTTTCACGACAAAGGTGATTTTTGTACAGCGTAGAAACATTCAACCAAGCAGAGCCGCTACTCTGGATGTATTTTGTATGTGCGTACGTCACGTAAAACCGAGAAGAATGCCCTCGAAATGCTTCCAGGGAATGAACAGTAGGTGACTGTCTCAAAATAAAGTGAAGAGTGAAGAGTGAAGAGATTTGGGCAGCTCTCAACATCAAATTCTTGAGAGCCGATAAGGGTGATGCAAGGTGAGTATGGAGTAGCGCCGGAATGAAAGGGCAGGGGAAAAGGGATATCCCCGAGAAAACACGCTGGCCAGCGGTATCGTCCGGCACGATACCCACATGCAAAAATCCGGGAGCGAACCCGCCGGGAATTGAACCTGGTTCGCCTTAGAGGGAAGCGAGTAGTCTAACCACTCAGCCACCGTGGCCCACTGCAGTGCAAATATGCAGAGAATAAACAGAATAATGAAATGATTGCTACACTGGCAAGCGATAATGTAGACGGCAGTACTTTTATTTAGGCAAGGTTTTGAATCGGAACTAATTTCTGTCCGTCGTTACCAACCACAATGACCGTACGCCCCTGAGTGCGCGTGTTAAAATTTTATGCAGGTGGAGGCAGTGACATATTTCAGAGGTTGTTTACAAAGATACTAGAAGGAAAAGTGCATACTTTTTCGATGGCAAGTGGATTTTCATCACGATCATTTCTTTCCATCTGTCGTAGCCTTCCGTTTGTTTCCAGGTTTGATTTCATGTAAAGATTCCAGGTTCTCCAGCTCAAGACAGCTGTTTCGTTGGTGGATGTAAATGTAATTCTCCTTCATACAGCTATATTATGTGTTCTCTTTGCACGACATTTTGCGTAGTTTGAATATTGTCCTTGGAATGTTGGGTTATATTCCACCTTGCCTCTTTTGAAAGCCCTCTCCTGTGGAATAATAGTCAATAAACACATTATATTTTAGCCTTAGACGTCAACTTCCAAGTGGGGTGGAAGATATACACTGTGTTTATTACTAGCATGGCAATATTTATTTTAAAAAGTGGTGGGAGGATAACGAATGGCTGAAAGGAAAAAGTAATCAAGGCCTCAAAAGTGCTCACTTTACCGCGAATAGCCTATATACATAAAACCCCTTGCAGCCACGAGTGACGTATACCCAGTAGCGTAGTAACACTCGTTACACCGCATCAATCCGTCTCTGATGACCTTGCTGTCGGCTAGACGTTAAGACCTGCTTGTAGTTCATTTCATATAAGAAGGCCACATTCTGACAGTCAGTGAGTGGCAACTTAATATATTGAAAACAACTAACGTCCCATTTACAAAATCCTGTATCAGCTGATGCACGAACGAACAAAAGTTCATATTACGTTGGCTATTCTGAGAGCAGTGCCGAAGCACATCACACAAGCAGAAAATACGCGCATAAGAAAGAGTTCGTACATTAATTAATACATTTTATTTTACGTGGTCATAAAACAGCAGTTTTTAGTTTTAGAAACGAAACTTCGTGATAAAATAGTAATGTATAGGTGTTCAAAATGAGATGCACAATAAAACGATACGTATCCAAATGTGACGAAAAAATCCAAAGTTTCCAGACTCTCAAACCAGGTGCTGCTATCTTGTGGGTTAAAAGTGCACCATATGTTGCAATATGCCCTTCCACGCCATCTGTCATCCATATCCCGAACTACACTCAGAAACATGTTATAGTTTTGTTTTTTAAAATAACGTATTCACGCGCATATATAAATAATTTTATTTTCCCGCGAGCTCTGTATAATTTTTAAAGTAACTTGTATTTCGTAAACCCCGTTTATGAAGACCCTACACACGTCCACAAGCTCCGTTTACGAAATGCAGCGCCACCAAAGCAGTTCACCAATCGCCGCACGCAGCAGCACCTCCTGGCCACATCAAAGCCTATTCTTGAAACGCCATTTGATGGCGAATGGATACATAAACGAAAAGGCGCGGCGATTGTCAACTGTCAAGAAAGTGGCCTTCTTATATGGTACAGAATATACCTACCTCCATCGCACCATATATGTGCATGAGTAATCGTCGTCCAGGGCACTGCCAAACTCCGCATGGTTAGTATCACCAGGGTGTAGTTTTACACGAAATAATGAGTTGGGATACCAAAAATAAGTCCGTTGAGAGCTGTGTAAAATCAGGTATGGTTCAGCCTGTAGATGTATGTAATCCATGCAAAGTGCCACTCGTACTTTAAATGCTAACTGCTCTGACAATTTTCAATGCAAAATATTTACTTGAAATTCAACTGTCCGTAGAAAATTGTCAAAAACGTTTATAATTTTTACAAAGACGTTGAAATAAAACGCGAATTAAAATGGCTTTTGCATACTGCCCTAGGCGCTAATAACAGGAAGAAGTTTTCCAAATATATCACCACCTTCTCGTCAGTTCAGGAGCGAAGTGTACTTGCGGCTATTTCCAGGAGCAAATTTGTAATGGATTAATTTCTATTCGTTACAGTACAGTGATGATTCAGTGCATGCAATTCTCTGTCCATAGCAATCCTTAACGGATATGGCCGACGAGACACCTAATATCCTTTGAATCAATGTTTTGTTTGTTGCAGGTGACGATATGGCCAATGAGTAAACATGTAGCTGGAAAAGCGGATATTGACGAGCACGTGGACTCACAAACAACCACGCCCAGGAAAAATTAATGAGAGACATTCAAAATAATTTTGTAGTAAGGTTTCAAAAACCCACCTTACCAAAACCAATAATTTACCATTGGGAACAATATTTCTGAAACAGTCCCCATTGAAGAGAGGCTACATTCAGGAAGACCATTAAACCGAAAAACAACTTCTTCTGAAGCTACTGCGCGAGTCGAATGTTCACCATAGTATGATGTCGCATTGTGGGGATACATCAAACATAATGTAGCTACCAAACGTTACAAGACAGTTGTTTAAATTTAAGTTGCTGTTCGAAATGCATTTGCTTCGAATACTCCAGCAATTTTGAGTAGAATATCCCATCGCACTTGGAGGCCAAATTAAGACGTGAGAAAAGGAAAACTTAATAACGAATTCCTGGAAAGGGCATTTTAAGTGAACTTTAAACGCGAATTATTTATCCGAATTTAATGATTGGCATACCATTGTATTCCCCTTTAAATTGTCTACAATATGAAATGTTAATGAATCCGATTAGGCAAGGGCTACGAAAATAATGGCGTATTAAAGGATACGCGGGGATATGGTTATAGTCAGCAGTCATATCTGATCAAATGTAGTATCGGTTTTCATACTATATGCATCAATATTTTACATGAAAGCTAGCAAAATACACAGGGGGTATTGGGACTATCGGCTCATCCTGTAGACAGATGTCTGGACGACTTATGGGATCAATTCCGCCATCGCTAAACGAGTCCAGGCGATTTTACTGCAACCAGGCTTCGTCCTTGGACACAAACATGTGCGTCCGTCGCCTTCCGTGGATAAAACGGGGGATATAAAAAAACGAAGTTGGTCCGCACGTGTGTGTGTGTGCATGCGTGCCCGCGCTCGCGTCGCGTCCTCCGCGCAGTACGCCCCTCGGCGACGTCCAGGGGGCGCCCCTTATCACCGGCCCGGTTTCCCGGGCGCCATTACCGCGCTGATGTAATTACAAGGCCGCGCGCACAGCCC